>ML099564.1:590-30734 GCA_003697995.1 Taxidea taxus jeffersonii
CTGAGGGGTGTGGGGGGGAGAGGGGTTGGGAGAGGGTGGTGGGGTTATATTATATGTTTAAATAAAAAAAGCTTAAATTAAAAAAATTGGGATAATTCTAACTAAAGGTAGAGATGAAACAAAGGTTTTGTAAATAGTGAATTAGATTAAAAATGTGAAGTATATAGAACAATGTGCCTGACACATTGGGGGAAAAAAAGAAAAAAACAACTTACCAAAAGGATTATTGATAGCATAACTAATCCTACATTATTAGCAGTAATAATAACACATTATTTTTACTGAAACCTTTATTATTAACTACTTAGTAGTGTATCTTCTTAGTATACTAAAGAGTCTTGTTTTAACCAAGCCATTGTAAAGTGTAGCCTAAAGCAAATGTCACCAGCAGATTGGATTTGAGAGGATCCTTTTCCTCTACCTTGAGGGCTAGACTTAAATACAATTCCCATTGCTATTTACTACACAAGAGAAACATCATGATAGGAGTGAAGTTCCATTATCTGTTTACTTATTTTGATTCTATCCTGCCTATATAAATGGAAACTCTTATATTAGGGAAACTCCTAGCATTTCAGAAAACATCTGTTTTTGTCATCACAGTAACTTGAAATAGGTATAATTTTCCAGTTCCACAGTTTTGTAAAAAGACACCCAGTATAGTTAAAAGTCTTTCCAGGTCATTTGGGATGGTGAGTAATACAAGTGGGGGTTTAAACACAGACTTTTCTTCTCCTCTTTGCTCTTTTTACTTCCACTAAGATATCTCTTAGATCTTCTCAAAGGGGACCTCAACAGATAAATTTTCTTGTCTGGAAGTGAAACCACAGATTCCAACAGTGTAGTTACAAATAGTTTAGGGTCCTAGAATAGTTGATGTAAAATTTGTAAGCACATCAGACATAATTAACATGAGCACTCTTTTTACTTTGAAGGGTCTCTGCTTTTTTTTTGAGATATATAGATGATAGTTGACAGAATCAGAACTGAAATATTCAGACAGAATTACATGTTGAATCGGGAAAAAGTGAAGAGTAGCTCCTGAGTAGAATTTAATAGTGATATATCGTGATGATTTTATACAAGATGTAACGGCGTTAAGATGCACTGCATGTGAATTTTCATTGGTCCCTAGTTAGTATCTTTCTCCCTTTCCCCACCAGTACTTTAATATATCTGTCCATGTGCAGTAATAGCTTTGTCTTTTATCAATAAAATGTTATTTTAAGGGCATAAGGAGATATTAGTTAATTTTTTTGCTGCATAGTCATGCTGATAGAAATTGTGTGTGTGTGGGGATGCCTGGGTGGCTCAGTTGGCTAAGCGGCTGCCTTCAGCTCAGGTCATGATCCCCGCGTCATGGAATCGAGTCCCACATCGGGCTCCTTGCTCAGCGGGGAGCCTGCTTCTCCCTCTGCCTCTGCCTGCCACTCTGTCTGCCTGTGCTAGCGCTCTCTCTCTCTAACAAGTAAATAAATAAAATCTTAAAAAAAAAAAAAAGAAATTGTGTGTGTGTGTGTATTGGTTAAATTAGATCCCCGAGAACTTCCAGAGGTTAAGGGGGCAGAAATGCATGAATGAGACCTGAAATCTTGCAAGACTTGAATTTGTTTGATCAAAAATTGGTCCAAGACAGGTTTCTGGAAAAGTAATTTCTCAATGAAATTTGCTGAGCACACTAATGAGTACTTAACTCTCAACCTTCAAATTGATCAGACAGGGTCAGAAGGCAAGGATGGCTAACCCAGTGACTTTTAGTCTTTTTTTAATGTTACCATTAAAAGTTTGAGAGGCTTATGTGCAGTAAGTTTAAAATCATTGCATCTTAGTTTCACAGTACAGAAGGAAATAAATTCTCATAAACTGGTGATGTTCAGAATATTTTTATTTTCTTTTGATAATTGCTTTCAGAGATAAATGTACTTGTACTTATATAGCACAAAATTAAATACATTCATTGCTTTGGTCATTAAATGCTTAACATAGTTATGCTAATTAAACCTTTATTATCAGATTTTCTGTAGAGATACTCCTTTCTTATATATAAACTGTTACTTTTGGCTTCACTTGATGCTGCTACCTTCCTACTTCCTAATGGGATAAGGAAATTTTACAATTGTTAAATCCAGTGATGATTTTTTTCAACTTCATCTTTTTTGACTAATCAGTTTATCAGCTTTGATGGATCTGATCACTCCCTCGTCCTTGATACAGACTCTTCATTTGACTCTCAGGGTTTTCCCCCAAGCCACATTGACTATTACCTCTTGAGGTCTTTTGCTGGCTTCTTTTCATCTTCCTAAGCTTTTATTGTTGGAGCACCAGTCTCTTGATAATCTCATAACATTTATGGCTTTAAGTACTCTAAGGACTTCTAGAGTTATATCCTCAACTTAGATTCTACATCTCTCTACCCCTGTCAATTCCAAACTCTTATATCCAACCACTTACTCAACACTTCAACCATTAGCTATGCCATTTCAGTAAGTCCAATCAAATACCCGACCTTCTCCCCCAAGTCTGTTTCTCCTAATGTCTTCCTATCTCAGGAAAAGACAAATCCAGCCTTGCAAGAGTGTGGACCAAAACCTTGGGAGTATCTTGGGCTTTCTCTTTCTCTCACACACCTCATATTCGTTCCAGCAACTATTCAGTGCAGTTTTATAATGAGAAATTTTCAAATCTATTTTTCTTCATCTCCACCACTATCACCCTGAGAGAGACACCATTTCCTCTGGATTCTGCAACTTCTTTCCTACCGATCTTGTAATCTATTTTCAACACAGCAGCCAGGATGATCTTGTTAAAAAGTAACTCAGATTGGGACGCCTGGGTGGCTCAGTTGGTTGGGCGGCTGCCTTCGGCTCAGGTCATGATCCCAGCGTCCTGGGATCGAGTCCCACATCGGGCTCCTTGCTCGGCAGGGAGCCTGCTTCTCCCTCTGCCTCTGCCTGCCTCTCTGTCTGCCTGTGCTCGCGCTCTCTCTCTCTAACAAATAAATAAATAAAATCTTCAAAAAAAAAAAAAAAGATTGTGTTAATCTCTACTCACACCCCTTTAGTGGCTTCTCATCTCTCTCACACTAAAAGTCATTTAAGATGGATTTAAAACTCTGTCTACACTAGATTATAATATCTGATCTGGCTCCCCACCTCATTTCTCACCACCCCCTCCAGTCTCCTTCCTCACTGCCCTTTGTTCCAGAAGCACTCTCTTTGCTGTCCTCTCACAGCAAAACCTGGACAAACCCACCAAAGAGTCTTCTGATTGCTGCTTCCCTTACTTGGAATTCCATCTTCCTGGAATCCAAGTTCACTTCCTTGCTTCCTTCAGGTATTTGTTTCAATGTTACTTACACAGTGAGGACTTTCTTTTATACCTTTTTTGAAATTATACCACCTTCCCTCTTGGCATGCTCTACTCTTCTGCCCTGACTTATTTTTCTCCATGTCTTAATTTTTAACCGTCACTTGTTCTAATTTGGCATCTATACTTGACTTGTTTCTGTTGTTAAATGTCTGAAGGCTGTCGTAGTGTTCACTATTGTGTCTTTAGTGCCTGGGTCATATAAAGTATATGGTAAATGTCTGTTAATTGATATCAGTATATCTCAAATTGTAATAAAAAGTTTATATTTTTAAAAATTTACTTATTTCATGTCCATAGTATTGTCACAAAAAGTCTTAATATTCCAGGCACCTGGGTGGCTCAGTGGGTTAAAGCCTCTGCCTTTGGCTCAGGTCATGATCCCAGGTTCCTGGGATTGAGTCCCGCATGGGGCTCTCTGCTCAGCAGGGAGCCTGCTTCCTCCTCTCTCTCTGCTTACTTGTGATCTCTGTCTGTTAAATAAATAAATAAATAAAATTAAAAAAAGTTTTAATATTCAATACACAATGTGTGTCTCACAATTTTATTTTCCATGTTTCACTGGCTTCACTTACATTAATTGTATTTTTAAAAAAATTTTCCATTTTTGATATTTTGCATTGCATTATGATGGAGAATCTTTTCTTCAAATTTAAAATTAATTTTATTGCCACTTGATTTTGTCATTCTAACAATATTTAGACTTTTCACTGAAATAAATGGATATACTTTATTTGTTCACCATGAATATTTTACAGGCATAATATGGGTTAAATATTCTTTGTAAAAGGCTGTATATGATAAAATAAAGGTCAAGGCTAAGCTAGAAGTCTCATATGCAATCTCTATATAATTATAATCATGGAAACTAAAAATATATATTATGTAAAATATCAAGGAATACTTTATTGTTATTTTACATTCAGCATGACCTTCATTTTTACATTTCCAACTAAAAAATAGAAAAGAAAAAAAAAAAGAAAAAGAACAAAGATGCTTCAAGGTTATAAAACTAGACCATCATCTCCCCCAAATTCAACTCCTTTATGTAGCTCCTTTAATCTTCTCACAAAGGTTAAAAATGAAATAAAAGATATGTGTGTGTGTGTGTATATCTGTATCTATATATCTATCTCTCTATATATAAAAGTCTATATATATAGACAGGAAGAGAGGGAAAGAATTAACATCTTTGTCAGAAAAATTTTTAGGAAATATGATGCAGTGATTAAGACTATGGAATCTGGAGTAAAATGCCTGGGTTTAAAATTCCTGACTTAGCACTTACTACACTTATTTGAGGAAGAGGCTTACTATTTCCTTACCATAGTTTTCTATGCTATTAAATGGAGATAGTTAAGAGAATGTACCTAATAAGATTATTTATAAAATTAAATGACTTCTGCCTAAGAAATGCTTAAATAAATGCCTGGCATGTAATAAGTGCTAAAGAAATGTTTCATAGCTAAAAATATAGGTAAAGAAAAATATATTCAAATCAAGGTATATTCTACTGGTAAAATTTAAAAAAGAAGCAACTGAGAGACAAATTTGACTATTAAGAGTTTAAATACCATAAAGTGAAGATCTTGTCTAGGTAGAAATATTTAGGCCAAGAAGAAAGTACCTTCTTTCTTTTAACATTTGTCACTTTTTAATTTGCACCACATTTAATTTGCAAACACCTTTAATTCCCTTGCAGTGCTGAAAATTCTGCAAGAATGTTCATCTTTGTATCCTCTACCCAACAGCACTTGCATATATATAGAAATTGACTCAGGGCTTTTTTGGGGAAGAATTTCAGCAATGATAGAGATTGGGTATTATCACATTTTGATATTTAAGTTGGCTCTTATTTCCTTCTATTGTGTAGTGGAGCACACTGAAATACTAGAAAAAAAATGAGGAAGATTCCTGTATGTCTTAATTTAATGCCACAAAAATGAACTGTATAATTTAAATATATTTTTACTAAAATCACTATTTAATACATTCCTGATTTTCAATATAGACTCATTTTTCTTTAAAAACTGAGATAACTTAGCTAAAGGTACGCTAACAACAAAATATCCTAGTAGTTTATTCAGAGTGGAAACTTTCAAGATTTTTCATATTCCAGACATTATCATTGGGTAAAAGAAAACTGGAATATACTTCCATTTCTAGACACATTATCTTTATGCTCTAGTACCTCTTCTTTCTGATAAAACCTTGGAAAAAACTCAGGTCAGTAAAAATAAACCCCACCATATTAAGACCCAAAGTGAATATTTTCTTTCCAATTAAGTTCCAATCATGTCATCTGTCTTTTAAATAAAATAATAAACTTAATTTCCTAGTTTTGTTGAGAATTGATATGCATCACTCTTTAAGGTGTACAGCATGATGTTTTGACTTATGCACCTATTGTGAAAGGATTACAATAGGCTTAGTTAACATTCATCTTTTCATATAGATAAAGTAAAAGAAAAGAAAACAAGATCTTGTGATGAGGACCCTGAGGATCTAATCTTTTTAACAACTCTCTTGTATATCACATAGCAATGTTAACTTTAGTCATCATGGTGTACATGACATCCTTAGTATTTAGAACTGGAAAGTGAAGTAATAAGCCTATTTTTAAAAAAGATTTATTTATTTATTTGAGAGAGAGACTGAATGGGGGAGGAGGCAGAGAGAGACAGAGGGAGAAGGAGAGAAGCAGACTCTCAGTTGAGCATGGAGCCCTATGCAGGGTGCTCTCCTGATCCTGGTATCATGACCTGAGCTGAAATCAAGAGTCAGACTCTTAGCTAACTGAGCCACCCAGGCACCGCATAATTAAGCTATTTTAAAGTAAAAGTTAATCACTATCTTTATAGAAATTGAATAATTTGCGTCAATTCAACCTATGAAAACTTTCTCCCACTATACCTCATCATCCACTGTCTAATCTGGTTGGGTCTTCCTTAGGAATTCCTCTGTGCCTTTGAATATCTATAGTGGGTTAAAGATGGCCATATACTCTTCATCAAATCTCTGAGATGTCAGTTTGATCCCCATAGTTTCACCACCACCCCCTCCAGAAAATCTGGGCTGGTCCTGTGACTATCGAAAAAAGTGAGGTGGTGCCAATTCTGGGCCTTTAAGAGGGCTCAGTAGTTTTGTTTTCTCCCTCTCAGAACACAGATTCTTGGGATGTTCCCTTTTGCATCTTGGCTACCACGTTGTGAGAAGCTCAGGCTATGTGGAAGGCCCATGCAGAGAATTCAGGGGCTCCAAATGACTGCCCCAGATGATCTTCCAGCTGATAGTGCCAACTGCTACCAGGGGGAGGGAGCCATCCTGGCACTTCAAGTTCTAAGCCCCAGGACCCAGCCTTTATCACTCAAAGGAGAACTGCCCAAATGAGACCATTCAAATGCAAAGAATCAGGGGAGATAGTGATATAGTTGTTTTAAGGTATCAAAGTTTGGAGTACAGCTATAACTAAAGCAATATCCTTTTGCTTCTTTCCAATTTATTCCAATCGCCTTTATATTACTTTTTCAAGTAGACTGTAAATTATTCATGGTCACAGATATTGCTCTATTTGCTTCCCATGTGTCCCTGTAGCTATTAACACGTTGCTAGACACATGGGACTCTGATTACCTGAGCTTTCCATTTGAATCATAAAAAAATGAAGCAAAAGTGGTAAAAAGGGAACTTAGGATATAAGACAAATTTTAAAGACAGGATTTTGATTAAACCAATATTAATAACTAATGTAAAAAGAATGTGTCTATTTAATCTGGATTATCTCTACAAAGGAATTAACTGTCATTGTGTGTGTGTGTGTTTTGTTTGTAAACTGAACCTAAAATGTCAATTTTAGTTAGAAGCATGGTCATCTATTGGAAATTTATACATGGAATTGTAAAAGACCAGACTGAAGGGAAATTATGATCAGACTGAAATAAATAAATAAAAAGATAAGTAAATAAGTAAAGAGAAGAAAAAGCAGAAGTTATTGTTTGGAGCTACATAGTAAAAGGGATGAACATAATAATTTTCTCTCTCAGTTTCTGCCATGTATTCTGCATGTACTTGATGTGGGAAGTAACAGTTATTATACCCAGTCACTGAAACTAACAATATTCTGGGAATGGGTACTGTTTGCAAGCCCATTTACTAGTGTAACAATAATGAAGCACAATTCAAGTCAGAATCCTGGATTTAGCAAACAGAATAACAATATGACAATATGCCTATTTGTGATCCAGGGCTTTTTTGTGGGGGAATGGGGGTATGAAGAAACCAATATTATTTAAAATGTAAAGGGTTTTTAATTTTTTTTTAATTCAAGTTTACTTTTGAGTACTTTTATTTCCTAATTGTTAATAAGTTATCTATAAGGCAGAAAATGTCCAATATACTTAAATAATTCCCCAAATCTTTCCCTGAGGACCAAGCCTCCCAGCAAAATCTCTCCCTGCTATGTTGCTTCTCAGAATTCATATTTCTATGTTTCAGAACTGCATTTGCTAAGAGAAAAAAAGATTAGAAAATAATGCTGAATACAAAAGGCAGTGTGTGTGTGTGTGTGTGTAAGAAGTGGTGAGGAATTAAGCCTCTTGCTCTCTGGATTATTGCATTTGTGCAAAGTTGAAGGGTAACTGGTCATTACATAAAGGGCATATTTAAAAACACTTATGAAACGTGTTTATATACTCTTGAAATGCGAGTGATCCACAAAGACAAATATTGTACACAAAGCTTTATTCATGCAGTCATACAGCCAATATATATTGTTGAAATACATTTTAAAATCATAGTGTGAGGAGTTGAAGGCATAACTCTTCACACTCACACCCGTGTCTTTCTCAAGTGAGCCATGGATAGAGAGAGTAGAAGTGGGAGGCAGAGGGAGGGAGGGGGAGGAGAATAGGGAGCAAGCCAGTGTGAGATGAAAAGAAGAAGAAAAGAAGCGAGAGAGAAAATACCAAAATACTGTTCTGGGGCCCACCATCTCATCTATCCCAAGTATGTGGGCATCATATCTAGCCTGTAACAAAGAGATGGCCATGGCGCTTCTTTCTGGTTCTAGACAGAGCTGATATAAGTGGGCACTGCATGCATGTCTGTCGCCTCAGCTCAGTCCCCATTCCTTCAGGAGTTATGAGCTGTGGATCCCAAGAGTATCCAATGCACGCTGCTAGGCACCGAGGTCTCTTGGAGAGGCTGCCCAGGTTCACGCGTGTGCGCTCAGGAGGGGCGTTGGTGTATCTATATGTTGGGGAGAGGGAGGAGTCCCTTCTGCCAGAGACTCACCTGGATCCCCACATTTTCCGGGTATCATGGGAGGAGTGTGCGAGGTCGGAGGGACAGGTAGCCTTGCAGTGATAAAAAAGAGCGCGGAGTGCGGACGAGCCGGGCGGGGGAGGAGCGCGGCGGCACAGCCAAATCTTAACCCGGCCCCGGGTGTTTGCAGACCCAAGTACAGCGCCGTGGGTCTCCGCGGGAGCCGTTCCAGAAGCCGCTGCCTGAGAACCCCGAGCCTCAGCCCTGCCTCGCTTCGGGATCCCTTTCCTCCCTCCGCACCACGTACCTGGCCTGAGCGGCGGGACACGTGCCCGAGAAGCCCCTCTCTGCAGGACCTGCCCAGCCTCGGTTCGCCTCGGTCTCCCACGGCCGCCGCCGCCTGCGCTCCCGCCGGCACCATGGAGGAATCGGGGTAAACCCGCGAGCGCCGGCGACTTCTTCTCCAGAGTCTCTGGCCTGGCGCCTTTTGGGTGAGATGAGTGGGAGAGGTGGTATCTCTGCCGGTCTGAGATTGCCCCGAAAAGCCCCGGCGGAGAAAGACAGGCTCCGCGGAGACTGTCCGCGGCCAGCCCACGTCGTGCAGCGCCTTCACCCTCCTCTTCTTCCTCGCGTCAGGGTTTGTTTATATAGGGTCCGGAAGCTGGGAGGAATTGCCCACCCCCTCCAGGCGGCCCGCCCTCCCCTCCCGGGCTCGAGCTCCCGCACGTGGTCGGCACCCGCGGCGTCTCCGCGGAAGGCAGGCGGCAGCAAGCGGGGAGCTGGCGGCCGGGAGCTAGCGCCGCGCAGCTTCGCCTGCTGCTCGTCCTCCCCGGCGCCCTCGCCCACGGCCCAGCCCAGCGCAGCGCAGACTCGGCTTCGCCTCCCTCCATCCCCTTCGCAGGAGGGGGAGCTTGAGCACACCGCCCTTTAGGTGCTCGTGATGTTTCTCTGGGTTCGCTCAGTCGCTGGAAAAGAATGGTAACATGAACAGCGGAGCGTGAGAGCGTCACGGGGGAAGGGGAAGAGATTGATGGGCAGAGCGCTTACTTCGCGGAAGATCACGTTCCGAGGGCTGCGCGAGGCGAATCGGTGCGGCGCCTCCACTTCCTGGCTGGACTCCGCTGACATCTGTAGCCTCCCTTCCAGCAGGTTCCCCGCTCGCGAGCCGCTGCCTGCGGGGAGAGTGTAGACCGCGCGTGAGCATCCAGGAGTTCGTGGACCTCCATCCAAACAGGAGTTGTGCTCCTGTGTTCGTGTCCCTGGATCCGTGTGGAGCCCGCCAGCACGCTGGCTTCAGAGGGAGTTGAACTTGAGTTCAGGTGGGTTGTTCCAGGGGCAGCACAGGAGGAGACAGACGTTCAGGGAAGACGAGGACCGTGATGTTCCTGTGGCAAAAGCGGACGCTTTTCTTCCTGACACTTGCTGGGGCTGAGCCTTTTCCCTCCCCACGCAGTTCCCCCAACTGACCGGCTCCTTTCCAACCCAGCCCTCCCCACTAAAAGGGGGGGAAACACCACAACTCCTGTGTTCTTACGTACGTAGCATGCTATAGACTTTCATAACTTAAGGTTATGGGTCAAATGACCCTATTTTGCTCCGTTGCTTTATATTAAGGAGGTTTAAGGATTTCCTCAGTCAAGTCATTTACTTCTAAGCCAATAGATAATGCCTTCGTCATAGTTTTCTGGGGGGAAAGTAACTGTGTGTTTGTTCTGCAGATGCCCAACTCCCTCTGAATCGTGCAGATTGGTGCTGAGCACGCAACAAAAGTTTTTAGCTTCTCCTGAGTTTCTGGTGCTTCGCAGGGGAGAGGAAAGGACTTTGGCGTTAAACACAAGAAGCAGTCAGGGAGCCATCTCCTTTAACTTTTCTTCTCTGTTATCATTTGCAATGAAGAGGAAACAGAAGAGATTTCTGCAGATGACTTTGTTATTCATGGTGGCTTTAATTTTCCTGCCCAATATTGGTCTCTGGTCTCTGTACAAGGATAAGCACTTGGTGAAATCTACAGAACCCGGGGAGCAGCAGGTAAGTGCCATCCGGAGAAAGCTCACTGGAGGATTGGTAAGGCGAGCACCTCACGGGGACACAGGGAAGCAAGTGTGGGGTAGCCTTAGGTTTTCTCTCTCAAGTATTTGCAGGGCACATATTTTAGGAATTGAGACTTTGGGATTTGGGAAGTCCTTGTTTTAAGATCCCAACTAAGGACGTGGTCGAAAGTAAAACCAGAAAAGAAGGATAAGAGAGGTCAAGAGGAAGATAAAACAGTCTCATTTGGTCTTTAGGTTGATTTTGACTTGAGGTGTATGAAAGGTAACCGTTTGTGGGGTGCAGAGGTGGGTTTGTACAAGTCAGTCCCGGGGATTTGTTTTTGCTTTTCATCTGGTTTGGATATCTACATTAAAGTGATCTGGGCCAATGAAATCATTAAACTTGTGATGTAGTTCTCAAAAAACAAGCTACGGATTTCTATATTTTTGGTTGTAATTTTTGCTTAGCAACAGCTTTTTACTCTGTGGAAACTTAAAGTCTCTGTTTTTTCTCTCCTGTTGCTAAGGTGGTGTGGTGGGGTATACAGGCAGAGTTATCAAGGATGCCTGTTCAGTTTCACAATCTGCTGGTAATAGTTTGTTGCTAAAAGCTTTTCTTCATATCTGAAACACTGCGCAGTGTGGTATGTTTTGTCTTCACGTATATGCAATCTGTTAGTCTGGCCATCACTCATGGCTTAACATAGATCAAAATAACTGTCTTTTTTAGTCAGTAATAATGCAAAAAAATCATTCACGAAGTGTTGATGAGAAGTCATATTGTTGAATTTCTTGTTTATTAATAAATAAGGCAGCTTCTGTAATTAAACTTCTAACAATAGAATGCAGCCTTCTTTGTAATATTGACGTAACACTTTTTTTTAACTAGTCCTGTGCATCATTTCAGAATATTAATATTCTTAATTTCAAGGGCCATCGCCCATGTACACTGTGTACCTTCCACATATACTATGTGTTTAAACCAAAGTCCATTTGTGGACAACAGGAATATATATTAATGGCAATTAAATATTTCTTCTTATACTTAACAAAGTTTAATCTCTTTACAAGTGAGTGGTTAGTTGTGAAATATGTGGAGTTAATCTGCTCTTTCATTTTGAGAAGTAACGGTTACCAGTCTGTAAACTTTAAAGATAACTAGATGCTTATGGATTTTTGGTGGATTGGAATTTTGAGGAAAACTGTTGATGTTTTTATTTAGTTGTTGATCTCTATCATCCTTTCTAATAGGGATATAACCTTGATTTGAAGTATATTCTGTTTTGTCATTCTAGTGAAAAAAAGGAAGGAAGATGGGCACTTTGAATGTGAAACTTTTTTTTTCCTACTTAGATCACTTATTTCTCCAACCTTGGTATGAAACAAGATTTTGTTGACATTAGTAGCTAATACAGTATTACATAAAATTTCTATTTCAAATAGTTAAACTGACAAAAGCAAAATGACTTTTCCTTGAGTTTTGCTAATTCAATTAACCATAACCATCTGAAGTATTTGTTGTATAGCTAACATAAAACACTAATTAAACTTATTAATGAGATCTTTACAACTTTCACACTGGTTCTTATTGATTTTTGACTCTTAATGGGAAATTTGTTTGTACAATGGCATTAAAAAATAAAATATAGCAGATCAACTCTCTGACTTATTGTAATCTCCAAAAGAGTTTCCTTGTTTCTGGTTCTTTTGTAAAGGAATAGATTAACTTAATATTAGGTAATCAATTAACAATTATGAAAGGAATGGGGTGGCAAGAGAAAGAGGTGTTTTTCAAAGTTTCATACACTCTTGAGTAAATAACTGATGGCGATCTTGTGACATTCCAGTTTAATAATCCTGTGTAACAGTTTTGAAAACAAGAGTAAAGATGGGCAGTAATATGCCATAAAATGAATGTCAATCATATACTTCAGTAGTTTTTAACTTAAGTAATAGTTTTAGAACTAATTCTTACAGAAACAAAATTAAAAAGGTAGAAATTTCACTTACTGAAAGATAGAATTCGTTGTAAAGCAGAAAAGATAAGCTTTTATTGGTTTTATTCCACTGTTAGATATAATTGGAAAGATAATTAGGATAGTTGACATTATACAAGTATTGGATAAGTAAGAGTTAAATCATATATGTATATTTATATATGTGTGTTTATATATGTGTACACACACATATAAATATACATGTGTGTATGTTTATATATGTATACACACACACACATATACTTGACCAAAGAAAAAGTGACTTTCAGTGATGAGTTAAACATGCTTAATATTGTGATATAATAGTTTGCTAATGTATCTATAAATCAATGTTAGTCAGCTAAACAACAGGTTTCCAATTGAAGCATGTAATTTGACTATTGGGTGATGTGTTATTTAAATTTAGCAATTTGTTCTAAGAAGACTATTCATGGTTAATTGCTAAAATGTTCTTCAAAAGCCATCTTTTGCTATATTTATCAGTAAGTTGTAAAATCGTGAGGGTAAAGATAATGCGCTGATTGAGGCATTGACAGCAGTAAGTACTGAAGCTATTCAAAACAAGTCACGTGCTCATGTGAGTGGTCTATTTTTACAGCAGTTATGTGTTAAAACAGCAGTTCTGGTTCAAAGTGTGATGGGGCGATGTCACAGAAATTGAAAACCTTTATCATTTTAAACAGTTTAATTATTACAATGGGTTGTAGGGAAATACTTTACGTTATGGAGATTCAAAATCATAGAATGGCTAATACTCTTTAAATTCTCCTAATTTTATTTTATCAGAGCATGTCATTAATAGTTTATCTACTAATCTGTATAAACAGTATTTTTATATAATCTAAAACAAAGTGAGAGTAAACAACAAACACTGATAGAAATTCTATGTTAGTTTTCATGCTGTTTAGTATTTTGCACATTTTTTCTCATTCTCTTACTGTTACAAGTTAATTGTATTATTGTCTTTTCACATTATGAATAATGTTTATGGGGATGCCTGGGTGGCTCAGTTGTTAAGCCTCTGTCTTTGGCTCAGGTCATTATCCTGGGGTCCTGGGATCCAGCTCTGCATTGGGCTCCCTGCTTGGCAGGAAGCCTGCTTCTCTTTCTCCCACTCCCCTTGCTTGTGTCACCCTCTCTTACTGTGTCTCTCTTTGTCAATTAAATAACATCTTTAAAAATAATAATATTTATGAAAATTCCCATTATATTTTAATATTTACTCATTTATGATACAGAAAAGAAAAAAATGAAATAAAAATTCCCAAATTATTCATTTAAAAGTTTTTTTTCTTTTCTCTCATATAACCAAAGGGGATTGAAAAAATTTAATAATGCAGTAATTAAAATGTGTATTTTATTGTTTGTGCTCTGTAAGGTTGGAACCCAGTTACTAAAATAATTTTTAAGCTTTTGAGATTTTTAATGTTCTAGAAAAATTTGAAGATATTTTATAGTTTTGGCTTATATGTTATTAAGTTATCAATCATAATGTCGTATGTTATTTTCAGTTGGATTTTGTCACTTTTTTGCTATTACTGGGATGATATAATTATCTTTTTTGTTTTGTTTAGAAATATATACATATTTTACAAAATAATCTATTGATAATGAATAAGATATTTAGTTGAGAGTGATTACTGTGTAGTAATGCTTCTCATTTTTCTCTTAAAATTTGAATTGCTATTCTCTGCTTTCAGCTACATTAAATTAAAGTTATGTATTTAGATCTTAAATAAGCAGTGCAGTAGGATTATAATTAGGACAAAACAATATTTTAGGGCAAAACTCCTTCACTCAGCATCATTATACCTTTCTTCCTAATTGTTCATACAAAAATAGGTAAATAAAAACTACCCCCAAATACTTTGTTTTCCTAAACACATTATAAAGACTAATTGAAAAAAAAAAAAAGTAGCTGTAGTTTTGACAACTAAGTTGCAAATAATAGGACTTGCAGAAATAATACAAGAATATTTAGAATATGATGAAGATCTTATATTATTTTTGTGAATCATTTTTGAAATGAAAGAAGTAGAGTCAAAATTCCAGAATTTTAAGTCAGTCATTTCCACAATTATTCAGAATGATTTTAGAAACTCATGTTTGGCCTGGATTTTTTACCACATTAAAAAAGAACCCAAAACTAGATGCTCATGTCACTTTTGAATTGTAGAACCTTCTGATTTCTTTGTGCTTAGGAATTTTTATTGATGAAATAGGGTTAATCATGCTTGCCACATAAGGTACCTAAAGTCCTGAGATCACATCTTGGGTATGAGAAGTATTGTGTGGTAATATTTAGATCCATATGTAAGCTGTACATGACAGGTGTGGGACTTCACCTTAATTAAAAAAGAACCAAAAAAAAGTACTCTCCTGAAAGATTTCTCAGTATCTTTGACCAACTCTTCTAATGTTAATCAGCACCACACTTTGGGGGGATTTTTTCTTTTGGCTAAGAACATTTTTCCTCCCTTGTGGCATTTTAAACCTGTTTTATGATGTGAAGATGTCAGATAATTGGTACTGAGTATATGCAAACTGTCATGCTTTCCTTTGTCATGCTGATCACTAAAGCAGTAGACTGTGTCTGTATTTCTTTTCCAGCAAACACCTTAGATATTGGAAGAGCTAAGGACAGGAGGAAAAAAAAAAGGTTTTCTCTCTTCCCGCACTCAGGATTATCAATACACTAGATGTGAAATGATGCATTAGTTTGAGCCATACTGTTCTTAATTAGCTAAATTGTAGGTTTTAAATTAAGATTTTAAAGGACCTTTTCTTGAATTTATGGAAAAATCCATTCTGACTCGCTACAGGATCGCACCACACAGACCACTGTAACAAGTGTCTTAATTATTTGCTGTGACCTCGTAGATCGCAACATAATTAGTTCATCACCTTGCCTCCTGGGAGACTGTGTGAAACAGTCTTCTGTTCACAATCTGGTTAAAAAATTAGATAGGTTTTTCTTCTGTTCGTTGCTGAACATTGTGTGTTCATAAGCTGTGCTGAATCAATTAGCCTCCTATAAGGGTTTTTTTTTTTTCCCCCCTCTATAAAAGAAACCAAGTCAAGGCTGAGATATGCAGGGAAAAGGGTAAGGAGGTTTGGATGCTTTAAGTGGTATAGAGAACTGAGCATTTCTTTCTTTCTTTCTTTCTTTCTTTCTTTCTTTCTTTCTTTCTTTCTTTCTTTTTCTTTCTTTCTTTCTCTCTCTCTCTCTCTCTCTCTCTCTTTCTTTCTTTCTTTCTTTCTTTCTTTAAGTTTTGTCAGGAGTAGCCATGATAGCCCTTTAGGGAAGTTTGCAACTGTGTTTTCTTCTAACAGTTTTATACAGATGAAGTTCAGTTAAGGTACATCAAGAATAACCTCAAAGGAGGGGATACGGATTAAATGAAGAAAAGATATTAAGCAGTGTAGTTGGGATGTAGAATCAGATGTGGTTCTGCTTTGTCTCAGCAGTCACTCATTTCTCATTGGCTCGGCTTACTTAGGATGAAGAGGTGAGCTCTGGTTACTTTTGGTTCTTAAAGTCATCTGACATGACCACATTGTTCTTCTCTTTTCTTCATATTTACATGTATTGACAAAGTACCATTACAAAATCAAAGGTCCAAATGTGCCAAGAAATAGGAGGTTCTCAGGATGATAGTAAAGGTAAAGACACACTCATAAACTATATATTCGTTCTCCGTATGACCTCCATCTTTCACACCATAATGCTCACAGTTCCTAAATTCTCTCAAAACATAGTTGTAATTCTTGAATGGACAACAACAACAACAACAAAGCAAATAAAAACCAGTTGTGCTGCACAATACGTATTTAGACAGGCAGGAATGTATATATATACACACTCATATATACTGGGTTTATTTAAAGGTTGAAAAGAAGAGACAGGGCATCCACAAACATTCAAGGACACGATTACCAGCACTGTTCCTCACTGATATGCTGGTGTCTGTTACTGCCAAACTCCAACGAGGTACCCAGAAAGAGGGAGAAAGAATAAAGGTATATTTAAGGTCAGGGGCAAACCACATGAATGTTTTCCTCCAGTTGGAGGAAAACTTCTAGCTTAATGGGGAAACGTGTAGACTAGACTATCAGTACTCTCAAAGTATTCATCTCACGTATTCATTTAGCAACACGCATACATACATCCACATGCATGTTCTCACTTATAAAGAAAAAATAAATCCACCCAACTGTTCCATTTCGTACATTTTTTTTTTCTTTTGTAACTTTATGCTTTTTCCATTGCTTTGAATCCACGAGAGGCTGTTAGTCAACTGAGTTTGAAGCATCATTTAAATGTTACCAGCATAACTCTAGGAAAGTATGGAGAGAGATAAAGAAAATGCATCTGTCTCTAGAAGTACTTATATCATTTAGCAAGTGTGAGACTACTAGCAAGGATTTAGCCTGTTAGACTTGCACAGGTTATAAATAGGGTGATTCATTTGTTATCTGGTAATAGAATCAATGCATTTGTGGTTGCCATCCCATGTGGTGGTGGCTATCAGCTCTCTGTTGCAAGGAGTGGAAGTGCCTTAGTGAGGGCTGAGAAGGCCAATTTTAAATTTATTGCTCAATTACTCATGGAATGTTATTTTCAGTACTTGAAGTCTAGAAAGCCAGATACAGGGAATATAATAAATCATTGTGAACTATTTTATCATAATAAAAGTTGACCACATTATCAGGGCTGCCACCCAAGTTTGAGTGAGTGGGTCTTTCCTTTTTCCTTATTTTTGGCATGTCTCCCCTGAAAAAGAATCCAGTTGCACTTAATTTTAGAAGAAATACCAGAATTTCATTCTGTCTTGTTCTCTTTCAGTATGTAAGGACGTAGGCTCTGGAACCAAATTATCAGTTTGAAATCCTGGATCCAGCACTTACCACTTTGTGACATTTAGCAGTACTTTATCTTCCCCAAATCAGTTTTCTCCTAAGTCAGGTGGGGATGATAATACTTTTTTTGTAGTGTTACAGTGAGGACTAAATGCTTAGTATTTTGAACAGCATATAATAAGGGTTAATGAATATAGATTGTTACGGTATAAGCATTTACAAGCAATCATTACCTTTAGCAAGGAAATTAGTGTTTGCTTAATAAATATTTACAGATGGTTTTCTTTGCAAGGCTGTGTCAAGAGATCACAGTAGAACAGTGAATATGGTAGAGGACTGTCATTGATGTGTTAAATCTGGAAGGGAGGGACTGTTCAATAAACAAATAAATAGGGTCTAGAAAATGAAAGGGCTTTTTCTTTGTAATTTTTTGGTCCAATGCTTAAGGACAGGTTGTTCTTTTTATTTTTTGTACAATCATTTATTGCAAAAAAGTGACTGAAATTTTTTTGCTATATTGCATTCAAAGTTATTAAAAAAAATCGAAGCTTTTAATAGAAGTTTTTTTTTTTTTTTAAGAGCAATACTTTGTAGTGACCACTTTCATTTCCTATAACAAATAAAGCCCACGCCTCACATACAGGCATTTTCTTCCTCTACATTGATTACAAACAAGAATCTGAGAACTACTTTTGTTGTTTAAATCATAGTCATGAGAGAGATTGGATTATTCTGAAGAAAAAAAGTTAAAAACCAGAATAGAAACTATTAAAATCATGAAGCTACTTTACAGAGTAACTATTCCTTTCAGTGAAGTTAGAGGATACAGAAAAAGCATGTTGCATGTGCCCATTCTTAATTTTCTAAATAGTGAATTGGTGAGGTAAATTTGATAGTCATGAAACAAAAACACACAGAAAACAAGGACTGAATGGTGGCATTTTCTGTGTGTATCAGGGACCTTTAGAAAAGGGAGGGAGTGGTGTGGCTTCTGAAGCCATTAGGGCTTCGTTCTTTTATGAGGAGAGTGTTGCGTTGTAGCTTAGAATTAGACAGGGTTGGGATACAGCTGAGGGAAGGGCAGATACTTAAGATTCTGACTTTGGGCTCACCACTTACCAAAGTATGTCATCTTGGGCAGGTTACTTAACAGCATTGCTACCTTTTTCTCAGTTTTTAGAATATTCATTGAAGGTAGTGAATAAGCTTAATATTGGGCGAACCCAGTAGAGATATAATAAAGTATATAAAACATCCCTATTAATTTGTTTATTATTGATACTATAGATGTTTATTAACTATGTGTAGCATATAATACTGTGCTTACACCCTGCAGCAAATAAGTGATTAAGAGATAAATCTGTTTTCAATTAGCTTACAATCTGCTCATTAAGAAAAGGCATGCACACGCCTATAATATAGGGATGGATTAAGTTGTTTCATAAGAAGTGTGTTCTAATTATTTACAGTTTAGAAGGAGTAGAGAAAACGTTAGTTATTGTGTGACATTTATGTGACCCTAATTGTTTTCTGCACATTTACTGATTTAATTCTCCAGCAATTCATTGAGATAGGTTCTTCTGAATAACTCATTTCACAGTTAAGTAAGACCCAGAGACAAAATTTGAGTCTCTCTACTCTGGATTCATAAGAAGAAAAAATGATGAACAGTGCTAACAGCTGCATAGTTTAAGGCAAGTGAGAACTTTGAAAAAGCGACTGGGTTTGATAATTAGTCTCTGATACCGTCCTGATTAAAGTTGCACACAGCTGTAGAGGTTTAAACAAAATTGTAAATGGTTAAATGGTAAGACTAAACGTAGAACTAAGATATCCTATAAGACCAATAACAAATAATGATGGTGCTAGCAATGATACAAAGAGCTGAATGTGGGGTCCCAGTTCGTGGGAGACGAGAGAAGCCAGAAGAAGGCTGATGCATGAAGACCAGTCCCCAAGGAAAATGAAGGTAGATGAAAAAAGCAGGAGAGGAGCAGAAAAGGTTGTTATGCTCTGAAAGGTAAATATAGAGCCTGTGCTTGTTATGGGATGGCAGAGAGGTCTCAGATTTTTCTTACACAATTATACTAATTTGGAGAGGTAATGGAACATTTGTGAAATTTTCTGCAAAGTGTGAAATCATATAATATAGATAGCAATAATATCTAGATAGATAGGTAATTAGATATTTGTCATAGTATATATAATCCTGTAATAAAGACTGAAGACTATAATACTGAGTGGGGTTGTTAAGAAACTGTGCAGCCACCTGGTCAGTAGGACAGCAATGTACCTGTCAAAATAAATTCAAACAATGAACAGATATGCAGAGCAAAGGGAAAAAGCAATTGGTTTATGTATAGGTAGTAGAATGAGGGAAGTGAGGGGATATTAATTACAGGGATAAGGAGATAGTAGTCTTAAGCTGCCAAGAATCCCAATATATGAATGATGAAAGTAATAAAATCATTATGATAAAAACAATAAGAGTAAAAGTAATAATAAAAGACAGTATATTAATAATAAAAGTTAAAGTAGCATTTATTCATAGTTCTTACTCTGTGCCAGGCACCATGCTGAGCTGTTCTTAAATAGTCACAGCAAATCCTTGGTATATGAAAGATTACTATCCTATATTGCAAAAGTGAAGAGACTTTTTTTTTTTCAAAATTTGTTAAGATCTTACAGTGATTATTCTACCAATATTGAAGCGTTGGACTATCTGTAATTTACCATATAATGTAACTGTATTGGATATTCTGCACCATAGAGTTATATATTAACTCAACTATGGAACGAAATACGCGCAGTGGTTGAGGGTTTGGAGACTAGGACCAGGCTGCCTGGTTTTACTTCCAGTTCTATTGTTTGCTGCCCATGTCACTTTGGACAAGCTGTGTATCTTTACTGTGTCTTAGATTTGCCATTTCTAAGATGGGTATAAAAAATAGTGCCTGCCTGGTTGAATCAATGTATGGGTTAAATAGGTTTATGACCATAAAATGTTTGGAAAACCGGATTGCACATGGCAAGCAATTTTAAAGTGTTAGCTATTATCTCTTAGAATTCTAGAGAATTGAGATTGGATAAAAAAGGAAAAGTATGTTCCTATACCATTTCTTTCATAGACCCATCATAAGGTTTATAAAAATATTTTTATTCTCCTTTTTAAAGATTTATTTATTTGAGAGAAGGAGCCTACACACACGTGCACGAGTGAGGTAGGGATGGGCAAAGGGAGAAAATCTTCAACCAGACTTTGCTGCTGAGTCTGGAACCAATGTGGGGCTCCATCTCAGGACCCTGCGATCATGACCTGAGCTGAAACCAGTGTTGAGCTGGGCACTCAACAGACTGAACCACCCAGGTGCCCTCAAAATTTGCATTCTTAAAAGGCTTTAAAAAATGTTCAAAGAAACATCTTTAACATTTTTTCTTTAAATTTTTAAATTTAATTGTTTTACATTTAGTAGCCCATATGGAAATAAAATAGCTCTTACTAGTTCAAAAGTTTTTGCAGCATGAACCAAGGACTTACATAGCTCTACCTGTGAGAGCAAACTGAATTTCAACAGAGAGTTTAGTTCTTCCCAGCATATGCAGTCAGCACCAATGCTATTATGGTGACCTTTCCCCTCATAGTTTTTGTGCTGTTCCCTCCACATGGTGTTGATTTCTCAATGTGTGTTTTGCCCTCAAGGGATAAAAACTGTCTTATAAATTATGCCATTGAGTCTGAACTTCTAAAAAAGATTATCTAAAAATGTCTTCAGGGTTGAATACTTTATTTTATTATTTTATATAACTTGAATTTTAACGTTATTGTTCTGGTTGCTTCAGAATGATGCTGTTTGAGACTGGAGTAGAGAGCTTGACAAAGGAAGTGCTCTCTCCTAGTATTTCAGAGAAAAGAACTGGCTGGAGAGACAGGAATGGAAAACTGTAGAAAATTAGATGGTGAGGGGAGATGAAAATGCTTTCATTCCCTAGCTGAGTGAATCATATAATTTTTTAAGGTAGCCTAACAGACGGGTGTCAGATTAAAACAACTATGTAGTGGGATTGTTTCCCTCTCAATTTATATGGAAACTTCCATTTTTTCTTTCACAAACTGAAGGAAATTACATTTTCTGCATGATCCCAGCATTTTGAGGCAAAGATCTTGAGTTTTAATATATAAAATATGGAGGGAAAGATAAGCATCAGAAAGGCCAAGGGATACTATTCAAGAAAGGGTAGAAATACCAACTACTTTATCACTTTGGCCCCCTCTTCTGTCCTTTTTTTTTCTGCTCAGAGCCCCCTGTCCTCTCCTTTTTTCCTTTAAAATTTTCCTTGAAGAAACATTTCAAGTGGGAATTGATTTGATCAGTTATTGGTCCTATGAATGGACGAATGACTTCAAACTCTAAAAACTTGAGTCTTTTGCATTGTATTAAAAAAAAATCCAGAACGTTCTGTTGAACCTAACTGGATTTTCAGTTATTGAAATGTGTATGATGTGAGAAATATTTTTTTAGCTCAAGGCTTTTGCTGTTGATCTATGTTGCTATTGTTTTGTTTGTAATACTGGGAGCTGACACCTTATTTCAGACTGTGTCATCAGAAGGTAAATATTGCTTAGTTGTGTCACCTCAAGGGAAATGATTTTGTGTAAGTTAAAAATAAAAACTGGCACAATGAAGCCAAACTACTGGTAAAGAATTTCTCTGTGCTTTCCCACTCAGCACTTTCTCCCGTTCTTTAAAGCGGCTTCTCCAGTCTTCTCTTGTCTCCTCAAATCTCCCTTGCCACCCCTTTTCTTATCATACTCAGTGGATAGCCTGGCCTTATTCTTCATTGACAGCATAGTACTTTCGTACTGGGAGAGCCAAGACTTTTTACCATAAAATCAGAGAAAGTATATGCATTTATTTCTCAGTTCTCTATTTGCCTCATGTGACCATGGAAAAATGTCCCTAGCCTTAGGATACATAGGGACCTTCTCTCTAGTCTGTAGACCACAATGTTTTCTTTTCTTTTTTTTTTTATATATATATTTTTAAATATTTTATTTATTTATTCGACAGACAGGGATTATAGGTAGGCAGAGAGGCAGGCAGAGAGAGAGGAAGGGAAGCAGGCTCCCTGCTGAGCAGAGAGCCCGTTGCGGGGCTCAATCCCAGGACCCTGGGATCATGACCTGAGCCGAAGGCAGAGGCTTTTACCCACTGAGCCACCCAGCGCCCCCACAATGTTTTCTTAGGAATTTCAGTTGATCTGTTCTGCATTTTTTTCCCTCATTTCACTTATTTTCAGTCTCTTCCTCTCTGTTCCATCTTTCACATCAATATTTGAACTTGCTCAGATTTCTCCCACTATTGGAGGAGTGCGGGGAGCGAGAGTAAAGCGAACACAACATCACTCTTTAATCTTTAGTCTTTGGATTAAAGTTCAAATTCTTTAATATGGCTTTACTGGGACGCCTGGGTGGCTCAGTTGGTTAAGAAGCTGCCTTCGGCTCAGGTCATGATCCCAGCGTCCTGGGATCGAGTCCCACATCGGGCTCCTTGCTCGGCAGGGAGCCTGCTTCTCCCTCTGCCTCTCTGCCTGTGCTCACTCTCTCTCTCTAACTAATAAATAAATAAAATCTTTAAAAAAATCATTAAAAAAAAAAAAAAAGAAAAAAAAAGTATGGCTTTACTGTAGGAAACACTCCTTGATGAACCGAACTGCTCACTACTTTACTACCAAGACTTCCCAGGCTCCATCCACTGTGAACTTCTTTTAGGTTCCTTAGATTATCATGTTCTTTCTCCTCCAGGAATTTGTGTATATCTTATCTTCAGTCTTATCTGAACAATTTCTACTTTTCTTCAAGCTCTATCTGGGAAACTTTCTTTGATCTCTCATGCTTGGGTTTGGTACCTTACCTGTCCCCTAAGAAAAACTTTCTTTTTCTGCCCTTATAATGGAACTTATCAATGTATTAACTACCTATTTAGGTAGTTTATTCAACATTAATCAGTAAGTTTCTTAAACTTAATAGTAGGTCGATTGATGTACTCCCCTTGCCTCCCCCAAAAGTTTATCCATGTACTAATCCATTGAACTTGTGAATGTTACCTGATTTGGAAAAATAATCTTACAGATGTAATTAATTTAAGGATCTTGAGCTGCAGAGATCATTCTGGATTATCCTGCTGAGCCCTAAATCCAGTGACAAGCATCCCTATAAAAGCCACACAACACAGGGGCATTTGGTGGACAGGAGGGATGAAGACACAGACAGAAGTGTGAAGACAAAGGCAGAGATTGGAGTGATGCAGAGTAAGTCAAGCAGCTGGAAAAGGCAAAGGAAGATAGAGCCTCCAGAGATAATGCAGCCCTGCCAACGTCTTGATTTGGAATTTCTTGCCTCCAGAACTGTGGGAGAATAATTTTTTGTTGTTTTAAGCCATCTAATTTGTGGTGATTTGTTACAGCAACCCTGGGAAACTGATATAGTCATAAATTGTCTTTCCACATTTTAATGCCAGTGTCTAACATTGCCTGACCACAGACTAGGCATTCAATAAATATTTCTTGAAAGGCTGAGGAACGATAGATAGGAGTTGTTTTCTATATATTGAACTTAAATGAGCTAAACTATATTTAATATAAAAATAAGAGTATGCACAACTCATTGCATATGCTTAAATACCATATAGGTATTGTCAAACAACTGTGAATATAAAAAAAAAAAAGCAAAAAACTCTTGTCATCCTTGTGAATTAAGGTTCCATTTGGATGTGTTTGTTCTGTCAGTCTCTCTCTGACTAAATACACTGTTTTGTCAAGACTTGACTGATCCTGATACTGAAAATCACAGTGAGATTTCTTTCTTTCTTTCTTTCTTTTTTTAAGATTTTATTTATTTATTTGACAGAAAGAGATCACAAGTAGGCAGAGAGGCAGGCAGAGAGAGAGGGGGAAGCAGGCTCCCTGCTGAGCAGAGAGCCTGATGCGGGGCTCCATCCCAGTACCTTGAGATCATGACCTGAGCCGAAGGCAGAGGCTTAACCCACTGAGCCACCCAGGTGCCCCCACAATGAGATTTCATCAAACTTGTAGACATCTGAGGTGCCCTAGAAGCCATGTATGGCTCCAGTGACTTTAAGGAAAAGAGGGTCACCTTCAAACAAGCTAGTAAGATGAACAACATCTAATCATCGAGTATATTCTTTCTCTAATTAAAGCAACATCTGTAGTATAACTTACACTTAAAAAATGTTTAGGTATAAGATGTATCTACATTAAAATGACAACTGTGACAATTTAGGAAAGAACTTACTTAAAAATTTTACTGATTTATAAGAAAGCTTGTAGTTGAGTTAGTTATTACAACCTACAAGGGAACACTAAGCAACCCACTTCATATAAAAAAGTCATTTTGGAAATACAGGTTGACATATTTTATGGGGTTTATTTTGATTTGAATGCTTCAGACCTTAAGACTTCTATTAGCTCGATTGTCTAGGACAGGTCCTCATTTCTAACAGCCCTGCCCCTTCTTTTGAAAAAGTCTACCTTGATTTACTTGTGTTCATTTAATTAGCAGTTGTCTAGTGGGGATGTGGAAGCAGGTAGAGGAAGGGAGAAAATTCAAGGGTAAAACTTAGGAAAGAGATTAGGAAAAAATTCTAAGAGCTAGAAAAGATATGATAGGGTTTCATTGGTAGAGACATATTTAATGCAGTGTCTTGGGGGAAATCTCTTACTGTTTTGATAATTACATAGCATTGTGTTGGATGAGATGTTATATTCCCTCTTCTCTGTACTAGTAGGATGTTCAGCTTTGGATTTTTGAACTTCTCATTCTGACATTTCTATCTACTGATCACCTAACTTTGACCTTCTTTCATTTCAGTTGCTTTTGTGTTCATCTCAACAGTGTATTAAAATGATTTTCTTGGGACGCCTGGGTGGCTCAGTTGGTTAAGCAGCTGCCTTCGGCTCAGGTCATGATCCCAGTGTCCTGGGATCGAGTCCCACATCGGGCTCCTTGCTCAGCAGGGAGCCTGCTTCTCCCTCTGCCTCTGCCTGCCACTCTGTCTGCCTCTGCTCGCTCTCTCTCTCAATCTCTCTAACAAATAAATAAATAAATAAAATCTTGAAAAAAAAATGATTTTCTTTTTTTTAAGATTTTATTTATTTATTTGACAGAGAGAGATCACAAGTAGGCAGAGAGGCAGGAAGAAGGCAGACAGAGAGAGGAGGAAGCAGGCTCCCTGCCAAGCAGAGAGCCCGATGCGGGACTTGATCCCAGGACCCTGAGATCATGACCTGAGCTGAAGGCAGAGGCTTAACCCACTGAGCCACCCAGGCACCCTTAAAATGATTTTCAATATAAGGTTTGCCAAGGCACATTCAGCTTTAAAATGATGTGCAGAGGGGTGCCTGGGTGGCTCAGTGGGTTGAGCGTCCTCTTGATCTCTGCTCGGGTTTTCCTCTCAGAGTCATGAGCTCAGGCCCTGGGTTGGACTGTGCACTGGACATGGAGCCTACTTAAATGTGCAGAAATATTAAAGGGAGTTTTTAAAATCAGGTTGTTTCCCTTAATGTTATCAATTCAACAGGTCTAGTAATCAAAATGGCATTTAAAATGTTCTTATAGTTGGGGAAAAATAATACATGCTATTACACATTGACTTGTATTGTAATATTTAGATGCTAAGACATAATTTTTTAGGTACCATCACCTAACAAAAAACATGCCAGTGGATGTTTTGTTAACCATTATGAGAAAATACGTGCATCCAGTTTGAAGCAACTTATTTGACTTGAACACTGAAGTCTTTTTCCTATTTACAAAACTTTATACGATTTTGCATTGTTTCTGTGAGTGTCTGTAATTGTATATTTCTACTGATTTGAGACACTGTCTTTATCAGTGATCTTATGGTGATATATTGACCCTGCATGATTCATCAATATCTTTCATGTAGATATATATAAATACTATTTTTTGTGATATGTTTAGATGGGAAAGGTTTTTATTTTCATTTTACTGATGGAATACGTAGATTCTAGTGAAAAATTCGTTGAATAATACATTTAAAAGAAATTTTTATCCAAGTACAGCTATCAAGTATTAGCTACTTGTAGTAGTAAACTTGTAAACAAGTACAAGTAAACTTGTTCATGTATGTTTGTCAGAATCTTCTTATTCTTTTTATTATGTTTTGCGACCCCATCTTTAAGTTCGGTAGAATATTCCTTTTAATTTTTGCTTATCTTATAAATAAATTTACTTAATTTCTCATTGTTTTCTTCTCTGATTTTTATTTACTTACCTATGACTGATATTTTATAGTGTTTTCCTTCCTTTCCTGTGTGACATTAATTATATGTGCATATACATATATATGTATTTTATATACTATATATATATATATAAATTTTGCCATTGTCAGTATTAATGGACATGTGAGTATTTTGTGAGAGGTATTCAATAATATTTTCATTTCTCATTTTAGGAAATGTCATTTTGTTTCCTGGTTTTTTAGGTTTGGGTAAGTACGAAAATTTGAGCTGTGGTTCTTAAAAACATTACTTAGGAATAGTGAATAAGAATGACTTTTTTTTTTTTTCTTTTTTACCATGGGCCCAGAAGAACGAAAAGTATAAGGTAAGTGGGTGTCTGCACTAGCTGGTAGTGAATATTTGAGGTTGACAAATTCTGAGTTCTACCACCATCAAAGCAGAATGTTTAAGGTCACTTTATCCTAATTGCAACACACATCCTCAAAGTTACAGATTTGGGGATTACTTTTCAATTTTTAAAGTTGCCCTAAATGCTCACTTTTTAAAAAAATTTTTTTTTAAAGATTTTATTTATTTGTTAAGGAGAGAGAGTGAGCGAGCACAGGCAGACAGAGAGGCAGGCAGAGGCAGAAGGAGAAGCAGGCTCCCTGCTGAGCAAGGAGCCCGATGTGGGACTCGATCCCAGGACGCCGAGATCATGACCTGAGCTGAAGGCAGCCGCTTAACCAACTGAGCCACCCAGGTGTCCCCTAAATGCTCACTTAAATCAATATAAAATGCTAGGGAGTGGTCCAAAACTGATTTTGATGATTCTCTCTTAAAGTCTTTTCTATATGGCCTGATTAGTGGCGTATTGAGCAGTATTAAGAATAGGTATGTTTGGGGCACCTGGGTGGCTCAGTTGGTTAAGAGTCTGCCTTTGGCTCAGGCCATGAACCAGGGATCCTGGGATGGAGGACCCTGTCCAGCTTCCTGTTCAGTGAGGAGTCTGCTTTTCCCTCTCCCTATGTTGCTCCTCCTACTTGTGCTCTCTTGCTCTCTCTCTCTTATTGGGTATTCTTTCTTGCTTTGTTGCAGATTAATTGACCATAGAGTTGTGGGTTCATTTCTGCCTTTACTCTTCTGTAATAAGAACAATAAGCAACAATAACAATAACAACAACAAAAACCCACCTCGTATTTCAGGATATTCTATGATTCTGAGTATAAGTATTTTAAACCAAGTCTCGTTTTTCCACCTACCAAATGTGGTTGATTGCCATTTCAAGACAGATAAATTAATCGTGTCTTTCTCTCTTTCAAGTCAGTGAGGAAGCTAAGCAAAGATATGGTTTGCGAAAATCACACAGTGTGAGTTGACATTCAAGTCTTAGCCTACTTCACATCTTAATTTTCCTGAGGCCAATGAAGTTTATTTTTACATATATATATGTATGTATGTATGTATGTATGTGTGTGTATGTGTATGTATATATACATACATATGTATATATATAAAACAACCTGTTTTGCAAAGGTATCACTAGTGTATCTCTCTGCTGGGAGTGTCACACTAGAACCAGAGATTGATTTGGTAAATTTAGAATAACCACACTAATAATCTTTTCCAAGTTCTTAATCTGTAGGGAAACAAACATAATGAAGTTATGTAGGATTTTCTCTTACAGTACATTCATTTAGACTACACAATAAAAACTAGTTAATAGGGGCACCTGTGTAGCTCAGTCAGTTAAGCATCTACCTTCGGCTTGCGTCATGATCCTGGGGTCCTGGGTCAAGTCCCAGGTCAGATTTTCTGCTCAGTTGGGAGTCTGCTTTTCCCTCTCTTTCTGCCCCTCCCGGTGCTCATGCTGTCTCTATGCCAAATAAATAAATAAAATCTTAAAAACACACACATACACACACACAAAAAACCTAGCTAATAGATTTTATATTTTACACACATTTATAATATGTGATGGTTCATAGATTTTAGGGAAAGAATAGGAAATACTAGTGACTGGAAAGTACACATGTATCCCTTAAAGATGTATCTCCAGAAAATCATGTAAAGTGGTCTCTTATTCACTCAGGCAAGAGGTGTGAGTCAGACTTGTATAGATATTCAGGACTGGTGTCTGTAGGGTCTATAGAGAGTGCTTTGTTGTTCGTTTTGGTTTCCCACAGAGTGTGAGGTGAAGTTATTTCAATTGAAGAACTTTGTAGAAAGGATATTTAGCCACAAGCAGCCATCTGTGTCGTAGTTAGCAAAGAGAGTGGTAATCATCAGAACTAAAAGCAAAACACATGTAGTTTCATCACTTAAGGAACATTCTGCATGTTCCTCTTAGCATCTTCACTCTGTTTTTACATTTTGGAAAAAAGGATTGACAAATGCGTTACTTAGAGATTAGGAGTAAATCAAAAGGTTTCTGAGGTCACCAGCTCATTTTCTATTTAATTTCTTATGATTCTCTATTTATGATAAAAGAGTAGAATACGTTGCTCTACTTTAAAAAATATACAAAGTATTGGGACGCCTGGGTGGCTCAGTAGGTTAAGCAGCTGCCTTCGGCTCAGGTCATGATCCCAGCATCCTGGGATAGAGTCCCACATCGGGCTCCTTGCTCGGCAGGGAGTCTGCTTCTCCCTCTGCCTCTCTGTCTGCCTGTGCTTCCTCTCTCTCTCTCTCTCTCTCTAACAAATAAATAAATAAAATCCTTAAAAATATATATATATACAAAGTATATATATACTATGGAAGAATAGAAAATGTCTTCATTTCAGCTAGGTTGTTTGGACTGATTGTATGTGTCGATGTGTATGTGTCTATCTTTGCATGTGTACGTGTGATGGTTCTGTTTTAATGTTTATTATTTAACATGTGCTAGAGGCAACATTATTTCACATTTTTTTTTAGCATTTTATTGTTTTTATTTTTTTTTAACTTTATTTAAGCTTTATTTAAACATATGATGTAACCCCACCACCCTCACCCAACCCCTCTTCCCCCCACCCCCCTCAGTTTGTTTTATGACATTAAGAGTCTCTTTTGGTTTTTCTCCCTCCCGATCCCATCTTCTTTCATTTTTACTTTTCCTACCACCTTAACTCCCACCCCCGTTGCATCTCCACTTCCTCATATCAGGGAGATCATGTGGTAGTTGTCTTTCTCCAGTTGACTTATTTCGCTAAGCATAATACGCTCTAGTTCCATCCATGTCGTCGCAAATGGTAAGATTTCATTTCTTTTGATGGCTGCATAGTATTCCATCGTATATATATACCACTTCTTCTTTATCCATTCATCTGTTGATGGACATCTAGGTTCTTTCCATAACTTGGCTATTGTGGACATTGCTGCTA
>RCUC01120118.1:0-26065 GCA_003697995.1 Taxidea taxus jeffersonii
TAATTTTAAGTTTTCCTTCTTCCATGTAAATATTATTTCTGTATTATTAAAATACAAATTAGACTTTTTATAGTCCTCATGCCTACAAAGAAAATTTGTATTTTAATAATTTTTAAACTGAATAAATGTGAATGCATATTCTACTGAGAAGTAATTATATTTGATGTTTAGTGCTGTAAACATCTAGTGCATTTTCATTAGAGAGTTTTCAGACTAGTGAAAAAAGTGAAATAAAGCTTTTAGGGAAGTTCTAGCTTTATCTGAACAGGTAGTAAGGTATTTCCAGAGATGAGCATTTCTTGTTCATGTTGTGCCATTCCTATGAAGCAGTGTATTCCGTCAATGCTGTCACTGATGTGGTTGTACTTAAGGGTTATGATGTTTTCATTTTAAAAATGTACATGAGTAACTGCAGATATTCAAGAATTCCAGTGATAATGTACTGTAATCATAAGTCAGACATTAAAAGTAGCAATTCAGTGAAAATCATTTGAGCATTTTAATGCCACATACAGATTCAAATAACACTCCAGAAGTTATGAAACTATTCTAAAAGTCTAAAAATTATTCTAAAATATGAATTATTCTAAAAATTATTCTTAAAGTTCTTAAAGTCTATTGATATTTAAAGCTTCATGAACTCTCCTAAGACAATGGGGAGACCTAGTCCCCTGAAAGGAAGATTTCTTCAGGGGTCATCTGCTATTTTTATACTTTATGTGTAAATAATTTTTTCTTCTGAGGATACATTTTATTTTCACTTAACATATTCTATAACAGCAAATAAATGAATACAAAATAATATTTTTAGACAAAAACAATGGATCCACTTGGTCTAAGTAGAGCATGTAGAAGATCCAAGAATAAGCCTCCTAATTTGTTCTTTCTTGGAACAGGAACATTGGTCATTTAAACAGAAATCAATCCCTGAATTTAAACATGATCCCCTTTAGTAAAGGCTATTACCCAGGAAATATAATTCTCCTTCTCCCATACAAAATTAGACCTAACTATAACATAGTCTCTCCCATGACAATTACTGGGGACACTAAACTTACATGATTTTTCATTTAAATTTGTTAATGTAATGTTAGATTCACTCAAAAGATATGAAAGATACAAAGCATATAATGAAATGATTGCCAATGCAAGCAACAACAGATAAGAAGTAGAATACGACCAATTCTGTTATGGCACCTGTATGTCTGCCTCCTCCCCAGTGTAAACAATCCTGGCTTGTACATTTATCATCCTTAAGCTTTTCAAAACTGTATTCCATGTATAAATTACATGTTACTAACAACATATTGTTTTGATTTTTATTTGTCTTTGATATTTAAAAAAAAATAGAGTTATCCTGGGCGTGGTACTTTGAGACATGTTTTTTCACACAGAATTATGTTTCTAAGATTCATCAATGTTGCCACATGCAGCTAAAATATACCATTGTGTGTCTGTATCATTATTTTTTCCATTATATTTTTTATAGGTATTTAGGCTGTTTTTATATTTTGCCACTTCATACAGTACTTCTATGTCTTAAGCCTACATGAACAAGAGTTTGGGTATGGCTTGATGCCTAATGCCATAATTGTTAATTCATGAGCAATGCACACTGAAATAAAATAATGCAAATTTCTTCCAAAGTGGTTGTTCCACATTAGCTTCCCAACAAAAATGTCTAACAGTTTTGTTAACACAAATCCCTGATAGCAATTGGAATTACCAAGCTTTATAATTTTTGCCTACTAGTGATAATGATACTGCATTTCACTGGGGTTGACCAGGGTTTTACAACTTCCCATTAGTTATCTACTGAACTTGGGCTTGAGCAAACTTTATTTCCACTTCTCTCTGGAATATAGGCCCTAAACTTTGGTTTGTCACCAAGTTTGACCAAGCACTAAAACCCATCATCCTCCATTTAACAGCTCATTCTGAGAATTTTACTTCTCTCTTGGTTCATTTATTCCAGATATCTACTCAATAATGTACTTCTTAATGCTTAATTAATGTTTTAACTGGTAACTAATACAATTATAAGTGTTTAGAAGGACATTAATGTATAAATATAAAACTCCACCAAAGAGTTGTAGAGAGGGGAAAACACATGATAACCACCAAGAAATTACTCTGAAAAAAAGCATGTTTTAATCTATATAGTGATGGTTGACATTTATTAACTATAAAGTCAAGCTGTTAAGATGATGGATAATCAGTTTGTTATTTATGTGTTGATGCACTTAATAGTAAGATGAATTGGGTGAAACAAATTGCTATTAAGTAGGAAGACACGGATTTCCTATTTTTCTTATCAAACTTGGTTAATTTCCACAGCTAGAGAGAAAAATGCTCATTTAATGTCATCTATATAAAAGAAGTTTGGGGCAAGCTTATTTTTCAGGGCAAGCCTCATTGGTGAGGAGAGGAGGGCTTACAAAACAACATTTTTTCTTAATACTCTTGCAATTTAAAATTAAAATTTGGATACTTTAAATTACTGCAAATGCAGGATTAAATATTTTCTTTCCATCTCTATTAAGTGATCTATTCATTCTATAACTAAACTTCAGATTTAGAAGGTAAAAATTGGTCCAAGACGCTTAGAGAAAATATGAAAATCTATTAGGTAAAATGGATCCAAAATCTTCCTAAAATCTAAATTAAATTATATAGTACTTTATTTTTTAGAACCTACAATTTAACATGATCTAATTATTTATTAGATTGTCAAGATTTTGAAGAGTCAAAGTTAGTTGTGATTAACCCCACTTTAAAGAGGGACATAAAAACTGACATCATTAAATTTACATTATTTGTAAAAATCTTTTCATGACTCAGTGAAAGATCGGAACTGAAAGCTAAGTTGTTTGCCTCCTAATCTAGTTGATCTAGGGTAGAGTAGTATAACAAAGAAGAATTTTTTAAAGTTTACATGCATCTTTGGATACTGAAGGAAAAATTAAAAGGTAAGAATCAGGATCTTCCTCTGGTGAAGAACTAGAATTCCAGTAAATTTGTAAAGAAATTTTATGTACACCTATGCAGTGTTGTTCTACATGAGTAGAAAAATATCTGTCTGTATTATACACTTGAAACTAATATGACACTGTATGTTAGTTATACTGGAATTTTAAAAAAAGTAAAAGGGATATTCCAACCAAAAAGAGAGGGAGAGAGAAAGGAACAATAATATTAGATTTGTCATTTACTAATTGAATTAATTTAAAATAATTAAAAAGTGAATGTAATAGAAAATACCTGTCCATTTGATGGGGAAAAAAGATAAAAACAAATATTTTGTTTTAGAATTAGATTTTTTTATAGTCATCCCTATTTTAAAATATTTTGCCTTTTATTAGTGAAATATAGATTTTTGGGTGATGTATTCATTAAGTGGATAAATGAAAATCAGATATTTTTACCAATCAAATTTTATTTACAAAAATGGACTTTGAGAATCCTCAACTATTACCAAAATCCTTAGTCACCTGATTCCAAACACCCTATCTGAATTCTCGAAATTCAGAAATTAAAAATACAGCTACCCTATGACCCTGCAATTGCATTCCTGGGTATTTACCCCACAGATACTGATGTAGTGAAAAGAAGGGCCATCTGTACCCCAATATTCATGGTAGCAATGGCCACAGTTGCCAAACTGTGGAAAGAACCAAGATGCCCTTCAACGGATGAATGGATAAAGAAGATATGGTCCATATAAACTATGGAGTATTATACCTCCATCAGAAAGGATGAATTCCCAACTTTTGTATCAGCATGGACGGGACTGGAGGAGATTATGCTGAGTGACATAAGTCAAGTAGAGAGAGAGTCAATTATCATATGGTTTCACTTACGTGTGGAGCATAAGGAATAACAAGGAGGATATGGAAGATAGAGAGGAGAAGTGAGTTGGGGAAATTGGAGGGGAGACAAACCATGAGAGACTGTGGACTCAAAGAAACAAACTTAGGGTTTTGGAGGGGAGGAGGTGGGGGGTTGGGTGAGCCTAGTAATGGGTATTAAGGAGGGCACGTATTGCATGGAGCACTGGGTATGGTGCATAAGCAATGAATCTTGGAACACTGAAAAGAAATAAAATAAAGTGAAAAAAAAAGAGACCTACCTTTATACGGTCAATTAATCTTTGACATAAAGGAAAAAAATATGCAATGTAAAAAAAAATCTCTTCAGCAAATAATGTTGGGGAAACTGGAAAGCTACATGCAAAAGAATGAAACCGGACCACTTTCTTACACCATACCTAAAAATAAACTCAAAACCTTTTAAAGACCTATCTGTGAGACCTGAAACCATAAAAATCCTAGAATAGAGCACGGGTAGTAATCTCTCTAACATTGTAGCAAAGTCTTTCTAGATATGTCTCCAGAGGCAAGGGAAACAAATGCAAAAACAAACTTTTGGAACTACATCAAAATAAAAAGTTTCTGTACAGTGAAGGCAACAATCAACTAAACTAAAAAACAACCTACTGAATGGGAGAAGATGTTTGCAAATATTTGCCAATGACATATCTGATAAAGAGTTAGTATCCAAATATATAAAGAAATCCTACAACTCAAGCTTCCAAAACAAATAATACAATTTAAAAATGGGTGGAAGACACAAATACATTTCTCTAAAAAAGACACAGAGATGGCCAACAGACACATAAAAAAATGTTCAACATCACTCATCGCGAGGGAAATGTAAATCAAAACCACAATGAGCTATCACCTCACATCTGTCAGAATGGCTAAAATCAAGACCCCTAGAAAAAACAAGTGTTGGCAAGAATGTGGAAAATAAGAACCCCCCATGCACTGTTAGTGGGAATGTGAACTGGTGTAGCCACCGTGGAAGACAGTACTGAGGTTCCTCAAAAATTAAAAAATAGAACTACTCTATGATCTAGTAGTTGCACTACTGGGTATTTACCCAAATATGAAAACACTAAAATTTGTAAAGATACATACAGCATTATTTATAGTAGCCAAATTATGGAAATAGTCCAAGTGTCCATCAACAGATGAATGTGTAAAGTGGAAATAAATATATTCATTGGAATATTATTCAGCCATAAATAAGAATTAAGTCTTACCATTTGCAGTAACAGAGATAATGCTAAGCAAAATAAGCCAGTCAGAGAAAGGAAATACTGTATGATTTGACTTATATGGTGAATTTTAGAAACAAAACAAATGAAATAAAAAAAGAGAGACAAACCAAAAAACATACTCATAACTATAGAGAACAAACAGAGGGTTACCAGATCATGGAGATGGGGGTAGAGGGGGAGATGGGTAAAATAGGTGAGAGGAATTAAGATAACACTTACCATAATGAGCACTGAGTAACATATAGAATTGCTAAAGCACTATATTGTACACCTAAAACTAATATAACACTGTATGTTAAGTACTGGAATTAAAATTTGAAAAATATTAAAAACTAAAGTATATATTATACACTTATTAATAAATGATATTATACATTTTGTATTTTGTAATTATATATTAACATACAATGGTTTATATTATAGTATGAATATTTATATTTCCATTATCATGAATGTCCCCATAGCCTAATAAGCCAACAGGACACAATCTTAGAATAATTAGTAAAAATACCATTTATAGAAAGATAACAGATACTCCAGAAAAGGTAAAATTAAAGAGCAAAAATTTACAGAATGTTCTATTATTTCAAATACACTTTTGTAAAGTCTGACTTACCTAATAGTATATACAATATATATAGATAAATATAATATCTAATAGCATATATATAATTTATTTCACCTATATTTTAAATATTTATGTAAGTTATACCACTCAGTCTCCTGGGTATAATGTAGAAGTTTTGCAGCTTTTCAAATGCTATGAAAATACACAGAAGCCCAGTATAAAAGCCTTGTAGACTAAAGCTTTTAGCACTTGATATTTTGCAATTTACTATTGCTCATCTATTAACACTTCTGCAGACTCAGATGTGTACATTTTGAAATATTTGGGTTTGTAAAACTTTGTCTACTTCAGATAAAAATATTTTAGAATAAAAATACTGCTAAAGAGTATTTAGCAAGTTCTAGTCAACTCAGCCCCCAAAACTAAGGATGATAATACTATCTCCTATATCTTGAATAGAAATCAAATAGATTAAGTAAGCCATACGTAGGTTGTACAGTTCTTAGATATATTAATGTAATTATAAATTGGTAGAAAAAAGAAAAACATTAAAACAGTGGGGAAAAAAAACAATATTCTGGTTAATGGCATTTCTTAGTTTTTGCAAACAGAAATTCTTCCTCTAATTAAACCAAGACTCGGAGTTGGTGTTTAATATAAAACATATGGCTATGCAAATGATGTATTATTTATTAGCCAGGATTTCATATTGGATGCTCTCTCAGAAGTGCAATAGCTATAAGTGGGTATAACCTTGACATTTTGTTTAATATTTAACATTTTGTTTTATTTTATTTTTAGAAGAACATGTTATAATGGCAAATATAGAGGAGACACAGGATAACACGAGGCAAAATTTCTCAGTAGATGGAGATTGTATTCTGGAAAGGGAGACTGACTTCCAGTAGAAGGGTACTGTCACTGTGACAGGAGGTAAAGAAGGGAGAATGGATGGAATCACATGATAAACTTGCCGGCGGGGGGGAATGATTAATACGTAAGGTATTCTGTTTCCCCTATGAAACCTAAAACAATATTTTGTACTTGTTGCTCAAAGAAATTAAGCATGATACCACCTTAAATGTTATTATTTGTTACCTCTTCCATGTGAAACCTCCCCTACCTGGGTTTCTGGAAGGACCACTCCCACTCTTCCTCAACCATCAGTGCTTCCCCTAACCATCCTGTCCAAAAAGCCTAATAGTCATTTTCTATTTCTCATAATGCGTTTTTCAATTTCACTGACTTGTCACCACCTAGCATAGTGAGTACTTCTTTATTTATGGATCAAAATCTGTATGACAGAATGAATTCTGCCTGTTTTGTTCTCAGTTATACCTGGTACGAAGAGCCATCAGTACCTGGCCAATAAGTGCTCAATAAATATGGATGAAAAGAATGACATTGATTTTGCTGGTGGCAGTAGGAAGGTAGAGAAGGGATGAGAAGGTAGGCATGGCATAACTTTCTATGTGTTGAAGAGGTCTGACGTGGAAAGCTGTACAGAATGCAAAAGTAACTGGACCAGAGAGGCAGGGTCAGTTTTCCAGGCAATTTGAGAACCTATCTGAGGCCTCCTGGTGATGCAGTGATCATAGATTTATGGTAGTGCCATATTCCATGTTTCATTAATTTCTCTAGCTATATTTAAATTATTTGGCCCAGCATGGAAAAAGCCATAAACTGAAGAAAATAACATAAAAATGATAACACGAAAAAGAATATGTTAGATAGCAGGTAAAAGAAAAAGGCAATACCTTTGGGCAATAAGCTTCAGTAAAGCCAGCAGATTAGGTACAATATAAGTAGTGCCTGGAAGTGCACTTTAGTTATTAGAGAAAAGAGACTGGTATCCTGGGCTTAAGAGGAAAAAATAAAATAAAATAAACTGGTGCAAGACAATTACCTGCATAACAATAATATGCTCTTATTGTAATTTCTTATTTTCATTATTGCTACCATGAAAACAAATATGCTAACTTCTTGCATATTGTCACGTAGCATTTCAAAAGACATAAATTTCTAATTAGCGCATACACACACACACACAACTCTAATTAATCAAAAAATAAGTTAAAATGTATCAAGTTTTCCTTCTCGCAGAATGAGAAGTACTCATGGAGTTGTAGAATGGAGCTGGGGTGGGGGTACACAGAGGAAATATATCTATCTTATCTATCTTATCTATTTAAGAAATTTATCTATGTAAGAACAACTAAGACATTAAACAAAAAATTCAATGAAACAACAAGACATTAAACCAAAAATTCAATGAAATATTTCAGAAAAGGACAAAAGAATAAATACACACAATGTATGCTACAGAAGCAGAAAACAAGAGTGATCATTTTAGGAAAGTGTGGATTTAAAAAATGCTTTTCCCAGGAGCTAATAGTGACCAAGGTCAGTTGTTTTAATATCTATGAATTAGATCAGAAAATGTAGTGGTTTCAGGAATAAAAGGCCATTACAATATCAACACGATAAAGGACAATTCTTAAAGGATCCTATCATAGGAACAAAGTGGATGGATAGGCTCTCCTGGGAATAAACAAGGACAAATTATTTTACTGCTGTCCTACAGAAGATTTTCCACAACATTTATGAGGGATACCTTGAGGTTACATTGTAACAGCATGCTTCAGTAACCAACAGTATTAGAAGCAGTTTCAATCTATTATCTACTGGAAATCAACAAACTATAAAATCCTATGCCAACCAGTAAGAACAAAGTCAGGTCAAGTAAATGTTTATATCAGTGTTCATTAATTGTGGGATTAAAGTTGTTCTTGAAACTATGTTTTATATCACAGATACAGGTAGATAAATGAAGATAGTTTTGAAAATTTTTATTTGCTTATGATAGGCAAATCATATATACTACATGACCTTGAAATATTAATTTTGCAATTTGGTTTTTTTTTTTAAGATTTTATTTATTTATTTGACAGGCAGAGATCACAAGTAGGCAGAGAGGCAGAGAGAGAGGAAGGGAAGCAGGCTCCCTGCTGAGCAGAGAGCCCGATGTGGGGCTTGATCCCAGGACCCTGAGACCATGACCTGAGTGGAAGGCAGAGGCTTTAACCCACTGAGCCACCCAAGCGCCCCTGCAGTTTGGTTGTTTAAATTGATCATTAGATTTATATTAAAATAAACTGGAGCTTACAGTGCAGACTATCCACTGACTAACTTTTTTCAAAAAGAAAAGTAAAATTTTTCCCATGGTAAATAAAAAAAAGAAGTGATCATCACTAACTTGTCTATGTATCTAAATCATATAGACAAATGAACAAACAAGTAAACTTACTTGAGTATCAGGGTTAATAGGGGTAGCTGGGCAAGTGAGTAAGTGTGTATGTGTGCATGCACACGCGCGTGTGTGTGTGTGTGTGAGAGAGAGAGAGAGAGAGAGAGAGAGAAAGGGAGAGAAGGGGAAAAGGGAGAGAGGGAGGGGAGAGAAAAAGAAGGAAGTGAGGAGTAGAAGAAAAGGGATGAAAGGAGGAAGAGCAAAAAGAGAAGAGGGAGGGGGAGCAGTAGCGCCTATGGCATGTTCAAAACCAAGGCTTTCTGAAACCAAGCGAATGTCTCTAGCTCTATCAGACATTTGGTGAAACTTGAATCACCAGCAATTACTGGTAATGACTTTTATATATCAGGATGGAGGAGAAAAGGAGAATTCTATTCTGTTTGAGGGCAGTATTTGGGGGAAATGGTCAGGACCATAGGATTTGGAGTCAGAATGGGTGTAAATCCCAATCTGGAACTTGCCAGCTCTGTGACAATGGGCAATTTTCCTGATCTTGCTAGTAATTACATTTCATATCTATGAAATGTGATACTAATACTGATCTCCTAGTTATTAATATAAATATAGATGATTAGATCTATATAATATATGAATTTAATGGCTAGTAGTCAGTAAAATCATAGATGAATGGCAACTTTCATTATTGTTTATGACTCAAAAATGTTGATTTTCTTCAAATTTTTAAATAAATCTATGTCATGATGTTACAAAAGAAACATCTGTCAATACTGTAATTATTTATGTTCAATTGCTGTGGAGGAAGCATGAAAATGTACTCTGACAGTGTAGAAAAATCCTAGGACCTAGAAAACTGCCATAATAAGTATTCAATTAAAAAATGTGAAGTGAAAAGATGAAGGAAAAAAGAACCATAAAATGAGAAAACAATGAACAAAATGGCAACAATTAGTATTGATAATTGCTTTAAATGTAATTGGGCTAAATGTTCCTATCAAAACTGGATAGGGTGACTGGATAAAAAATATGAGCCCTCTATATGCTGTGTACAAGAGACTCACATCAGACCTAATATTTATAACAAAGGCTCATATCAAAAGCTATTTCAGGTGTCAATATTCAATAAATCAAGATTAAATATACTTAAAACATTATGCCTCTTTGTACAATTCTTATTTCCTAATTTAAAAGTATTTCCAGGGACACCTAGGTGGCTCAGTTAAGCATCTGCCTTCTGTTCAGGTGATGATCCCAGCGTCCTGGGATCTAGTCCCACACTGAGCTCCCTGCTTGGCGGGGAGCCTGCTTCTCCCTCTGCCTGCTGTTACCCCTGCTTATACTGTGTCTGACAAAATCTTTAAAAAAAATTTCTAAATCTCCTTACTTCATATAATATTTCTTATATTTCTATTTTCCAGGAAGATCATAATTTCTAAAAAATGGTGTTAGAATTTTGATCTGGGAAAAATGGAAACCAAATTATATATTATGTTAGAATGTTGTCAGTATGATGACTGAATAAATATATTTTGTAGTGGGCAAAAAATGCATCGAGATTGGCAAACCCACATGTTCAAGTGATTCATTATTTCTCATGGGTTTATGTACCTTAATGAAGTGAATCATCTAATACTGCCACTTAATCATAGAATATTAAGAGCCTGCATGTTGAGTGCATTGGGTTAATTTCATTAGAGTTTAATCTGTTGAAAGGAAACATAAAAAATAAGATGAGGAGACATTTCACTTAAATGCAAAAGGAAAATAAAATGAAAAAAATTAATCATTTGTGACCTCTAGTATCTATTCTAAGCTTCTAAAATTTATTTTAATCTAGCAGTACCTTCCAGCATTTGATATGTGTCTTCTATAGTAAAAACAATGTTTCTCTCCATTAAAAAAACCCTAAAAATAGCCTTTATTTCACCCATCAACTAGCAACTATGAGTAAAGATGGCAAATTCTTTGGGTTATAGATAAAGCTTCACACTTAGATATTGCAGGATCAACAGGGTATTACTATCAAGAGCAGTGTTTAGCAGAATAGAAACATTGTTTCCCCCTTAACTTATGATAAAGTATGTAAAAAGTCCACTTGAAAAAGGAAAATACATAAATTGCATTTTAAAATCTCTAGAAAGCTGCCTAATATGCAATCTTTCCCTTTTTTAAAAAGAACTTAATGGAAATAAAACCTCTGAGATGAGAATAACCAAAGGCAACAACATTTGTTAGGCAGAAACATTTATTTCCTATCTCAGAACTATAATCACAGAAGTATCCATAATTACTGGGATGACTTACATTGGTTAATATCCATATATAATGAGATGACTCAAGTCATTTAAAAAATGTGAGATATAAATCAAAAATTTCACTAGTAGATTGCTTCTTTTTCCAATTCCCACATATAACATTATCACAAGAAAGTTTTATTGAAAACTAAAATGAAATAGTTTTTAAACAGAAAGTATACTGATTTATTTCATATATTTACTGTAAAATAAAGAATTTCATCTATAGCCAGTTACTTCAGGAGAAATGAAGGAAAATATAAAATCTTTAATTACTATTTTATTGAATTCAATAGCCTCTTTAAAAGTTTTTAATTCCAGCTAACAGTGTTATAATAGTTTCTGGTGGACAAAATGGAATTCAACACTTCCATATTTCAACTTGTGCTCCTCATGACAAGTGTACTCCTTAATCCCTATTAGAGATTAAACCCATCCACCCATCTACCTCTCCTCTGGTAATCATCAGTTTGCTCTCCATAACTAAGAGTCTGTTCCTTGATTTGTCTATCATTTTTTGCTCTTTGCTTGTTTCTTAAATGCCACGTATGAGTGAAATTATGTGGTATTCTTTCTCTTACTTATTTTGCCTAGCATTATACTCCCTAGCTCCATCCATGTCCTTGCAAATGGCAAGGTTTCATTCTTTCTTATGGGAGAAAAATAGTCCATTGTCTATGTATACCACATACTTACCCATTCATCAATCAATGGACAATGGGGCTGCTTCCATATCTGGGCTATTGTAAATAATGATGCAATAAATAGGGGTGTCTGGATCCCTTTGAGTTAATGTTCTTGTATTCTTTGGGTAAGTACCTAGTAGTGTTGTATCATAAGGTAGTTCTATTTTTAACTTTTTAAGGAACCTCCATACTATTTTCCACAGTGGCTACACCAGTTTGCAATCCCACCAAAAGTGCACAAGTGTTCCTTTTTCTCCACAACCTCACCAACATCTGTTGCTTCTTGTGTTTGTTTTTTAAGATTTTATTTGACAGACAAAGATCATAAGTAGGCAGAGAGGCGGGCAGAGAGAGAGGGGGGAAGCAGGTTCCCTGCTGAGCAGAGAGCCCGATGTGGGGCTCCATCCCAGGACCCTGGATCAGACCTGAACCAAAGGCAGAGGTTTTAACCCACTGAGCCACCAAGGCGCCCCATGTTGTTTTTTTTAACCATGCTGATAAATGTTAGGTGATATCTTTCACTTGATTTGCATTTCCCTATTTTCATGTGTTTGTTGTCAATCTGTAGGTCTCCTTTGTAGAAAATGTCTGTTCATGTCTTCTGCCCATTTTTTAATTGGATTGTTTTTTGGGTATTGAGTTTCATAAGTTCTTTATAGATTTTGGATACTAACCCTTTATCAGATATGTCATTTTACAAATATCTTCTCCCTATAGGTTGTTTTTCAGTTTTGTTGATTGTTTCCTTTGCTGTGCAGAAGCTTTTTTATTTTGATGTAGTTCCAATAGTTTATTTTTGCTTTTGTTTCCCTTCCCTCAAGAGATATATCTAGAAAGAATTTGCTACAGCTGATGTGAAATTATTGCCTGTGTTCTTTTCTAGAATTTTTATGGTTTCAGGTCTTACAGTTAGATTTTTAATAAATTTTGAGTGTATTGTTGTATATGGTATAAGAAAGTAGTCCAGTTTCATTCTTTTGCATATTGCTGTTCAATTTTCCCAACACCATTTTTTGAAGAGACTATCTTTTTCCCATTGGATATTCTTTTCTGCTTTGTCAGAGATAACTGACCATATAATTGTGGGTTTATTTCTGGATTTTCTCTTTTGTTCTACTGATCTTCAATAGCCTTTAGGAGTATGCTTTATTAGTATGATATGCATTAGGTATGTGTTATATAAACATATATAATGCCTTTGGCAGTTAAAGTAGTATGTGATTGCATTCTGAATATATTTTGAAGGTAAAGTTGATAAAGTATGGTAATGGATTAGATATATGTATGAGAGAAAGCAAGGAGTGAAAAACTGACTTCAAAGACTAGAGAAAAGCTATTTCCATTAACTGAGGTAGGGAATATATACTTTGGTCTATTTTTGGCCATTTTCCACCATTTGTTGTACCTAGATCTTAAGACAGTTAAGCATAAAGAGACATTAAATAAATATTGGTTGAATGAATCAAATATGAGACACATTTAAAACTTTACATGAAAATCAGCAGTAGACTATGAAATCTATTTGGATAAAGTATTTGCTGGGAAAAAAAGGCACTGCCATTTTCTTATTAATTGCCATCTGACTTCTAGTTACTGAATACTTTATATATTTTTCATACATGTATAAAAATTATTACCTTCTAAAGACAGATATAGGGTAAGATTTTCCCTCAATTAAATGCCTATGTCAAATAAATCTATTTTCTTCAAAGCTGAAAATATGGAGGGTCTCAGAAACCATAAGTAGAATTGTTAATTTGTGATAATCCATTTTTTAAAGACTTTATTTGTCAGAGAAAGAGGGAGCACAATTAAGGGGAATGGCAGGCAGAGCAGGCAGAGGGAGAAGCAGGCTCCCCACTGAGCAGGAAACCCAATGCAGGGCTCGATTCCAGGACCCTGGGATCATGACCGGAGCTAAAGGCAGCTGCTTAGCTGACTGAGCCACCCAGCGGTCCCTGTGATAATCCATTTTAAATAGCTTCCTGATATAAAGTGATCATACTCATGCTACAATAAAGTTCAAAAAATTGTTGAAGATTTGTATTCCTTATTTAGGAGAGCTATCCAGTTAGTTCAAAGAATTCAAGAAACCTAAATTTATCAATTTTCTAATGACCAAAAAAACCAAAACTGAAATAAAACCTCATTTCCTTAAAGAGAATTTGCCAACAATACTTAATAGGTAAGTCATCTTAATTTAAAACTTACAACTTAAAGTGTCTTCCAAATTATTTTTGACTACAATAAAACATTTAAATTACTTCTCTACTATAAGGATTAGTCATATACAGTTTTTTGCCTGCTGATGAGAATGTGGGCACAGTAGAAATCAGCTGCTTTTGTGACATTATTTTTCATCAGTAATAACTAATCATAGGTGAAAGGACATTTAGCAAGCAGCATCTGAGAAAAGATTACTGTCTCATTTAAAAAGAATGCAATTCAGTTATTGTAATACATAAATAGCTCTCTCTGGCTGTCAAATATTCCTTAGAATACATTGATAGTAGGTAGAAATCATGTATATATATTTTTTATTTTTGCTTGGCTTGTTTCTACTTCTGTTTTTCCGTTAATTTTTAAAAATTCAAATTAAGAAGGTTATGAGTTTCAGTTAGTGGCAATTATCCTAATTACACTTACATTATCATATTATAAGAATTATAACACATGAACTTCTACAACTTGATTGTAATAAAGCCTGACACTATTATACAACTAGGTTTTTTTTTTTTTTCCCAAAGATTTTATGAGAGAGAGAGAGAGGGTGCATGAGCTGGGGGAGGGGCAGAAGGGGAAGGACAAGAAGACTCCCTGTTGAGTGGGGGAGTCAATTCAGGGCTTGATCTCAGGACCCTAAGATCATGACCTGAGCCAAAGTCAGATGTTCAACCAACTGAGCCACCTAGGCACCCCTACAACAAATTTTTAAACTGATACTCTGATCCACTAATCCATCACTTAATATTCTTAAACAGTCTAAGGAAATAAGAGCTCCACAATTAACAACTACATACATACTCATCAAATATTTTGCCCAGGCTTTTTTAAATTCATGAATGATTCTCCCAGTATCAGACCCTATGGTTTGGTTACATATCCCATCAAGATTATCTAAATTCCAAGAAAGTCAAATGTTACCAAAATGATGTTAAGATATCTAGAAATGTTTTATAGAGAATATGAAAATTATAATTATGCTTAAAATTGAGATCATTTGGCCTCCAAAAACCTTGGAAAAAATTATAAAAGGTAAAAATAAATTTATTTCCTTAAATTCAGCTTCAAATTGTAGACAAATTAGCAAGAAACATGATATTTTTCTTTGTTAAATACAAGTGGTCAGGTTATGGAGAACAATTCCCAGTTGTGGTGAGGTGACCCTTGGAGTCAGCCAGCTTTGGATCCAAACTGGGCTCTCTACTGACAAGCTTTGGGTCATTTATTCTTCTACCTCAATTTTCTCCTTTATAAAATGTGAACAGTAAAAGAATCTCTTCCTAAGATTTTTTGAGTAAGTAATACTTTAAAAATTCTTCACATAGAGTGGAGGAGATCATTATCACTCAACATATATCAGTAAAATACAAAATAGAAAGTGAATGTGCACTATAATTACAGCTGAAAATATGGAGATGAATTCTTATTCAACAAATAAGACTGTGTCTGTTCTCAAAATGCCTAGTGGACATTAAACTAAATTGTGTTATCACTCAGGAGCACAAAGCAGATTTAGAAAGAGAGGCACCTTTCTGTATCATTGCCAGTAAAGTTGAAGAAATTATGTTTTACCCAAGAAGGCTCTTCATTTTTTTTTTTTACCAGAAAATTAAGATAGAGTGATTTAATGATCTGTGTGTTTCATGGTGAGGTCCAGAACGAAAGTTTCTTCCTTGTCATAACAGCATTATTTTTTTTTTCTCCCCAAGCCCCATTACATCAAATCTAATCCTGAACTAAATATTTTTTGAAATGGATAGTTTAGTCTGTAAGAGTTTTTTCAGAAGATTGTGTCATGTAAAATGGAATAAACGAGAAAGAAATTCTAATGCAAAGAATCCATTAAAATTGTAAGGACCCAGTTTGCATTTTAAGGTAGTTTTTATCTACAGTTTTCTCCAACATAAGCAATCCCAAGTTATATTGTGGTATAAACAATATTGTCATTTGGTGATTGTAAAGAAAAGTACTGCTTCTCCATTCAAGATGACTTACCATATGTCTATGCAAATAATCACTCAAAAAGCATTTTTTTAAGGGGCACCTGGGTGGCTCAGTTGGTTAAGTGCCCACCTCTTGATTTTAGCTCAGTTCATGATCTCAGGGCCCTGGAACTAAGCCCTGTGTGGGGCTGCACACTCAGGGGGGAGTCTGCTTGAGGATTTCCTCTCTTTGTGTCACCCCCAACCCCACTCTCATGCTCTCTAAAATAAATATTTTTTAAAAAGGCATTTCAAAAAAATATTTATAGATTAATGATATGAGCCATTTAAAATAAGAAAATCATATTTAAATGTCAAAATACTGCACAAAAAAGACACAGCCAAAAACCTAGATTAAATTCACAGAAATACTGGTTCATTACATAGTATCAACACTGAATAAGGAAGAAACCCATAAAAGTGAAATGGAGCCACAATTCTCCATAACTGGCCATCAATCCACTGACAAGATCTACAGAGCTGGAATCCGAGTTATGTCAGAAAAAGCTGACAAAGAGATCCATACATCAGTTCAGCAAACAGTTCAGCAAACACTCACTGAACATACAGTCTAATAGGTACACACATATGAATCAGAATCTAAAGATCACTAGCTGTTCACTAAAACTTGCTTGTCGTCCTGGACACATAGCCAGACTACATTTCCCAATTTCCCTTGAAGTTAGCTGCAGTCATGTGACTCAATTTTAGTCAATCACTATGGGCAGGAGTGTTTCCAACCACTGCCATACTTGATCATAAAGCCTTTCTATACACACTCTTGGGCTATCATCGTTTGTCAAAATGGAAGCAAAAAACAAGAGCAAGTCTCTAGAATAATTTCTCAGCCTCTTTTCTGTTATTACCTTAGCCAAGACATGGTTTTGGACTTTTTCATAATCCTTCCTTAACATAATATGGTAATACCGTGAATATTCTGTGCTATATCTGTTTACATAACATGGCCCTTTGGAGGACCACAGACTATTGTAATACTAAAATTGTTGTCACCCCTACCCATTTCACCTCCCCCCCTCAACAAAACACCCAACTAATTTTTACCCCTCTTGGATGATATGGTCCATTTTGAGAATACATGCTCTGAGAAATGACAAATGGAAAGTGTCAGGGTCTAATTTAGACAGCTTTATGAACACAATGTGAATTCTAATATGCTGAGCCATTGTATATTTTGGGTCCAATATAACAAATTAGTCTATCCTAAATAATATGAAGGTCTTAAAATGTATTCCTATAAAATGCAATAATATACTTTGTCTGCTTAGCTAAAGAATCCAACAGCTGGCAAAAATTAATAGCAAACAGTAAAACCCCTGTTATACAAAACAAAAAAAAATAAAGAATTCCATTAGATAGTAGTGAACTACTAGTAATTCTAAATACTTAGAATTAACCAGTATTTCTGTGAATTTAGTCTAGGCTTTTGTGATGTTCTTTTTGTCCAATATTTTTTAACATTTAAATATGAATTTCTCATATAAAACAGCTCTTATTACTAATCTATAAATATCTTGATATTTCCCTTTGAAAGATAAGTCTGACCCCAATATCAGACCATTAGTACATCCATTCATTCACAGAACGGCCTTCAAAACATACATAAGAGGGGCTCAATTACTGCCCAAAAACCTCATCAGGCTCACTGTCCTCAGAGCTATCTCTCTAGAAAGCCATTCATTCACAGGATATGTACAGACTAGCTATTCCTTACTTTCTATACATCATACAAAAGGTAGTAGTGAGAACATGCGGCCGTCTGAATAACTCCCCTTGTGTTTCCACAAAAAAGAAAATAATACAGAAACCTATCAATAGGAGATTAATTTAGAATCCAAGTTCACAGTTATTTTGGTTTTGGAATTAGAAATTTTATGTAGATTATATAAATGCAAAATAACAACTATTTTAAAAGTTTAAATTAAGCTGTATGTTATTAGCACAACAAATGCTGCCTGAATATAAATTATCTTCTGATATAATTATGTAATGAGATATTACATAATTCTTATTACTTTTGACAATTAAAATTTTGTTATTAATGTTTTCCCCCAATTGTTTCACTTTTTCAAATACATAGGCACCTGAAGGCTCAGCTGAAATTCTTTCAACTAATGATAATTTATGGTGTTTTCTTAATAGGAAGAGACGGGTGGCAGATTTCCCAATTCATCCATTATGGCTTCTGAGTGTGAAAAATATTCAGCTTAATAGTATGCCTCACTTAAGGGACCAAATTTATTGTATACAAGTGATTCTTTGATTTCCTGAGTATGCAAAAGTGGCAGCTAAAATAAGCACAAGAAAAATCTGTACCAAAAATTTACATTATGTCTAAGAAAATGGATACTCTCGAAAACAAATTGTAAAACCTACTTTGAATTTTAAGGTGGATGGATTATTGAAATGTAAAACAAAACAAAACCCTAAATTTATTGATCATGCCTTTAAATGAAAGACGTGGTATAAAGTAAAAATCAGAATAATTGAAAAATTCTCTAGCAGTTTCAATAAGCTTTTCAAATAAATCACTATTTCGTTGGGAAAAATGTGTATGTCTAATGTGTGTATACAGTTACTATTGTGATGTGTTTTCTATAGATTTCTTGACATTGTACCTTATTAATATTTGTTTTATTTTTTAGCCAGACTTTACCAATAGAATGTCCCTAAGTTTAACCAAAGAGCCATTTGTGAGATGGAGAAAATTAAGGTAACCATCCAAAACTTACATTCTGGCAATTTGCAAAGAAAATCCCTCCATCAATGCTTACACTTTTGACCCTTACATTTGTAAGATTTGCCAATTTTGGCAGGTAGCTCACATGCCGCCTTCATGTTAATTTAAAAAGTTATTCCCCAGTAGATACCGAGCAGACCAGAGCCCATGACATGAAGAACTCAGCACATCTTTAATTTCAACCCTATTGTGCCTGGTTTTAGGTGTCTAATCTGCATGCATGACCACATCATTGAATTATTTTCTTGCCATTCACTGAATTATTATTTTTGTGATATTTACTGTTAATAATTTATTAATATTAAACTATAAGGAGAATGAGATTTGCTTTTACTAGTATCCCGAGAACATCTGTAATAAAAAATAGTCTATAAAAATATCCATATGCACCTTACATACTTATATATCATACAGATGTTAAAGTATGGGTCCTTTATAGATTTCATTGCCTTATCTTTGCTCATAGATCATTCCAGCAAGGTCTGTGTGATTATCAAATTCATCCTAGGAAACTTGGGATGTTAGAGGAGAAATGAAAGAAGGATAAAATGAAAAATACAAACCCAAACAAAATACTTCATTTCTAGAAAGCAACACAATTCCTGTTTTGATTTGTAGCATTTTATGGTAATTAGAGTAATAAATTTTATCATAAAAACATTAAATATAGGGTAGATATGGTAATTTTAGGAATGTCTCTCTCTCTTTCTCATACACACACACACACAATTTGTTCACTTTTAGTAGCTACATTATGTCCCATATATCCTACTTGTACTTGGTCTAACAAAGGCAAGAACCCTCTCCCAAATTTTTTCAAATCATCAGAAATTCATTCTCTGAAATTTTAAATCAAATTAAGTCACTGAAATAAACCCATTCACTTCTAGAAATATCTAAGCAAGATGGAAAATAGAATTTAACGCTGAACACCAACTCTGTTTTTAATGCTTAACAAGCTCAGGTCCCCTGGTGCTTCTCCCTCAGAGGAAGACTGAAGCTTTGGCCAGCCCACCAGCAGGGACTTCAATAAAAGCCACTTTCTTTCCTCAGTAAAACCAATGCAAAGGCAGTCTGTTGGAAAACCGATGTTTTTGTAAAGTGGAAAACGCAGCAGAAGGATGAAATTGTTCCATTTCAGGTAGAAAACTCTTTACACAGCCTTTCCATCCATTTCATCAAAATTGAAGTTTTTAGTCTTATGAGACACTGAAGGGTGAAATTAAGGCTTTACTAGCTATGAAACCCCTGCTGTGTGGAATTCGAGAGAAAAGGCCTCTATTTGGTCACATTTTCTACTCAAATTATTAGACTTCTGCTCCAATCCCACAAAACTGACAATGAATTTTCAAGGTCTTTCATGTCCTTTATAGGTATGGAAAAATACAAAACCTTTAACTACTAATCTTTAGTTGTGACGATTTAAAATAGATTTGATTAAACCCAAAGAACTCATTGAGCACAAATCCCCAATCTTTAAGCTGAGCTGCTTCTTGCTCCCATGCCACTACCTATACATAGACCTGTTTGCCACTTGATCATGACCTCCAGCCCATCACCAGAAAATCTCTGCCACTTCTCTTACTATTGAGCTTAAATACCAACATCCCTCATTTCTCCTTCTTGCCCTACAACAATCCATAGTTCCTTTCTATCCAAAATCCATCTACCCAGAAAAACATCAATGTTACTCTTGACAGAAAGAAATTCCCTTCAGCATACATGCAACCCTCCTCTCCCCTCACTGCCATAGAAGAGGTGACCTATCCCACTGTGGTCAATTCATCCATCTAGTCAGAAAAACTGAATCACTGGTAGTCTCCTTTCCAGCTCTGTCTCTCCACTCATCTGCATTAAAAAGGCTCAGGTTTCTAAAAAAAAAAAAATTACTTCACTACCTAATATAACTCTTATTCTACTTGGTTTTTTTTTTAATTTCACAATCAAATATCTCAAAATAGTAATCTAGAGTAGTTTCGTTCATTTCTTCACTTTTCACTCTAATTCTTATTCCATTCCAATCTGATCCCCCCCTTCTCCAATAGACTTTTACAAACCATTAGGGCATTTTCTGTCTTGGTCACTATTGTATCCCCAGAGACAGAGGACATACTTAGCATTTAATTTTCAAAAAAAGTTTAACTGATGGATTAACTGCATTAACTACTGAGGTTAAATCATGTGGGATTGAGACATAGAACTACACTATTTCTTGTTGTCAATGTCATTTCTGAGAACCATTAGATCACTTCTCGGGCAGGGAAGTTGCTACTCAACATGTTTGTGTTCTCATAAACAAGATAAAATAGACCAGTTGTATGAAGACAGGAAACAGGGGAGGTAAAAACTATTAAGCATAAGCATCTAAACTCTCTATTACTAGTTTATTATTAATAACTATTAATTATTATATTATTATTACTAACTATTAATAGTTAGTCTCTATTACTAACACAGTATCTTTGGTGCCTACCAGAGCACTCTTGCATTACAGGTGTTCACAGGTATTTGTTGAATAAATAAGTAAATGCTTAAATGGAATGGAACAACTTTCATGAATCACGTTATTAATTTGTTATATAAATTAACTTATTTAGTGCTCTAAATATTTCTAGAAGGACTTTTAATCTGGAATCTGGGACTCAATGAAGTTTAAAAAAATCTTATCCAGATTCTGGAACCAATATGTGCTTGACTCTGGAGTCCATACATTTTTTTTTTTTTCTGCACTGTACTGTTATCCATTACACATGCTGACTTCGTTTATCTTAGGCTCAAATATTTCCAGGTAGTACAAACAATTGAAGTTTCATTCAAACTCTAACCTTTGACTCCTTCATCGTATGAGTTTTGTATAAGCCATTGGCAGGAGAATATTATTTGACATGTGAAAAGCTTAAAGAACAAGCTGCAATTTAATATTGTCCTGATTCACTTATACTTGATTTTTCAAACTTTGCTTAAGGTAATGATTTGTATTTTTTAATTTAGAAAGAATTGACCATGCTGCACTTTAATTAATAAATATGCTCCATAAAGAGAAGTAATGAACACAAATTAAACTTGAGTAAACCTTGGAAGGAAAATCATCTCAAAAGAGAATTGTATTTTAAAAGAGATCTGTAAAAAAGGCAGTGCCACAAAATTATTCACTACATAATGAAGTTTAATAATAATAATAATAGTCATTTATGGAAATTATGATAATCATAGTCATTATGGAAATATTCTAATAATACCCTTGGTATTCATGACTTCATGTACATGAAATAACACTCAATTACTAGCTTTAAATCAATTGAACAATTATGTCTATCGGAATTGTTCTAAAAGAGAATTATATTATTTCTAGCTCCTATCTTCTTTAAAATTATACTGCTTTATTTATATTACTAGATACACAGAGCAAGTTAAAGAAATAACTATAATAGAAAATTTCAATCTATTTTGCCTTCATGCATGTTTTATAAATAATTATAGGTATCTGATCTCATAATCTGATTCATCATGACTGGTCTAAAGAAATAACAGACATTTTAAAAGCCAGAAGTCCCAATTAACATAAAATTATAAATATTGGTGCCATATTTGATTAAACAGTTTAAAAATTAAAAAAAATATGTTTACATTTTCTTAGTTTCCTTTCCCAGGTTACATTTTGAAAATTTCATAATTCTTCCAGATTTAAAAGATAATCTGTATTGTTATAGCCATTATTATAATATCCGATATTCAAGAAAAGATCATGAAGTATTTGTGCATTACTGTTCTCATCAAATGTTAGCAAAAGCCATGATACATCCACCTTGGCTTTCTTTTCATCCTGATTTTCTTTTTATCCAGTTTTAACAATATTTTACTAAATTTTTATTCCCGTCAGAGGAAACTCTACAATTAGTTTTTAAGTGTAATATTGCTCAGAATATTTCATCTTAAATGGTTTATAAAAAGCAAAGAAATGTTAAGAGGTTGGTATTTTATGCACCCAGTCTCACAGCTTTTGTATTGATAATACGCTACCAAAAAGTGAATTATTAGAATGACATATGCCCACTATAATGCGTGCCCCGATGTAACTGTTTACCAGGGGGCTTCGTGATAGGGGGATGATAATTGGTAGGTAAGTTTATGGACCACCGTGCTATCTTCCAAACATATAGTGGCTCAGAGTGATAGCTTCCTTCCACTTTTTAAAAGTCAGTGACCCTCATCTGAATTAGTAACCAAATATACATAGACATACAAGATGAAATCCTTGATGCCACAGCCCTGGGACAGTACCGGAGCTCACGAAACAAGAACAGAGCAATGTCATTAACATTACCAAAAGGAGCAGGCTTTGTGGTCAGAAACCTCAGGAATAAACGTGGAAATGAGACATGGTTTACCTGGTGCTCCATTTCCTGATGTGATGCTGTTCCCAGCCCCCCAGTGATGGAGGTTGGGGGGGGGGGATTCCAAAGAGGTAAAAGCAGCTAAAAGAAGCTCACCTTAAAAGAGGGCTGGAGGGAGGAGGAAAATGGGGACCGACTTCATCAGTTCTTTTAAGCAAGCTACCGCCGGCACGTGCTTTCAGCACTACTTCTGGGTGTCCTTGTGGGCCCGGCATCGCACTTGTTGGAATCAAGAACAACTGGAGATTAGCCTTGACAATTCCCGCAGCTAACAGAACCAGTTTCGTCTCAAATACAAAGCTTAATTTAGCCTATTTTTGCAAGACTAAGTCATCTCTCACTTATGCCTCATAAGCAAAACTCTGGTTCCCCAAATTGATGAGATAACCACCCAGCAATTCCCAGTCACTTAAGAAAACTCTAATATTATAACTAATCACTGTGAGGAGGAAACAGTCGCTGCCTCTTCCCTGTAGAAGCTGCTTACGAAAACATACCTCCGAGCCTCATCCCACGTTTGCTCTGAGTGCCCCTGGTTCACCGACGCTCTGTGTGCCGCGTGGGCAATGAATTTTTACTAGTGACAGCTCAGGGGAGTCACTGGTTTTACTTCCCCTGTTTCCGAACTTTTGACATAATGTAGGGTTCCATCTTCTCAGAGTAGCTATGTACTGAGCAGAGGGGCAGGGTCTCATTCTGAAGTCATTCAGTGTGTCATCATTTACATGTCTAGAAGGTTCACCCCCATGAAATGCACCTCGCCGTGGGAAACCGTGGACATTTGAGCCCATGAGTCGGAAGGGGACCAGGAAAGCGCTGGGTGCCTGCCCACTTGGCTCCCTTTTGTACTTGCAGCATTACCCCACCCTGGCTGCACGTGAGAAGCGTTTCAGGTGGGGGCGAGTTAAACAGTATGGCCCCGCCACAGGTCAGACGATGTGTCTGAGTATCTCCTTTTTCTTTACATTAGCTTCAGGTGTGCACTAGGGTTCCAGTTCTATGCATCAGTCAGTGCTCATCACGGTACCTGTACTTTTCATCCCTATCCCCTACCCACCTCCTCTCTGGTAACCATCAGTGTGTTCTCTGTAGGTAAAAGGCTGTTTCTTGGTTTGTCTCTTACTTTGTTCACTTGTTTTGCTTCTTCAATTCCACATATGAATGAAATCCTATGGTATTTGTCTTTCTCTGATGGCTTACTTCACCTAGCATTATACTCTCTCAATCCATCTGTGTTGTTGCAAATGACAAGATTTCATTTTTTATTGCTGAATAATATTCCATTGTATATACATATATGTGTATATATATCACACCTTCTTTATCCATTTATCTGTCGATGGACACTTGGGCTGCTTCCATAATTTGGCTATTATAAATAATTCTAGGTCCTGCTGGGTGACTCTATTGCTAAGCATCTGCCTTCGGTTCAGGTCACGATCCCAGGGTTTTGGAGTCAAACCCCGAATCATCGGGCTCCCTGCTCGGTGGGGAGTCTGCTTCTCCCGCACCCACTCTCCCTGCTTGTGTTCCCTCTCTTGCTATCTCTCTCTCTCTGTCAAATAAATAAAATCTTTAAAAAAAATAATTCTGCAACATACATAGGGGTGTATATATCCTTTCAAATTAGTGTTTTCATTTTCTTTGGGTAAATACCAAGTAGTTGAATTTCTGGATAATTCTCTTTTTAATTTCTTGAGGGACCTCCATACTGCTTTCCACAGTGGCTGCACCAGTTTGCGTTCCCACCAACAGTGCACACGGGTTCCTTCTCCACATCCTCACCAACATTCGTCATTTCTTGTGTTTTTGATTTTAGCCATCCTGACAGGTGTGAGGTGATCTCTCATTGTGGTTATAATTTGCATTTCCTTGATGATGAGTGATGTTGAGCATCTTTTTTTTTTTTAAAGATTTTATTTATTTGACAGAGATCGCAAGTAAGCAGAGAGGCAGGCAGAGAGAGACGAGGAAGCAGGCTCTTCGAGGAGCAGAGAGCCCGATGCGGGGCTCGATCCCAGGACCCTGGGACTATGACCCGAGCTGAAGGCAGAGGCTTTAAACCACTGAGCCACCCAGGTACCCCTGTTGAACATCTTTTTAAATATTTCTTAATAAGCTCTCCAAGTAATTTTGTTTATTTTTAATTTATTTTTCCTCAAGCAATTTTAATATGAAGCTAGAGTCAAGAACCAAAGGGATGACTTACAGTTCTCTCAGAGGCTATAGGAACAACTACGATGGGGGAACTTAATAGAATGCTTGCCCACAGCAGAATGGGAGAACCATTATGGGGAGCACTGGTTGTTCCTAAGATTTTTCCATGCTTCTTTTCTGAGTACCTTAGCAGATAGTAGTGGTTTCTAACATGTGATCATCAGACCAGCAGCATCACGATCACCCGGGAACTTGTTCAAAATGCAATACTTAGGCCCCATCACAGAAATACCCAATCAGTAAATCTGAGGGTGGGGACTGCTTTAACAAGCTTTCTGGGTACTTCTGGCAACTCACTAAAACCAGAGAAAGATTGATATAAGTGGTAGTATAACCCAGCTAAGTTAAGTGTGATCAAGAGAATGATTTATTTCTTCAGTTCTTGACCAGAGCCTTAAACTGAGGACTAGCATGGGCTAGTAGGTGCATGGCAGTGGGACTTAAGGCAGGAGAAAAACAGTGGGGGTGGGGGCAGGTAGGTAAGAATCAGCTGATCTACCTGCTTCCTTTCAAATGGAAAGTTTCTTTCCTATTTGAGAAGCTATGCATCCAGTAT
>RCUC01120119.1:0-11109 GCA_003697995.1 Taxidea taxus jeffersonii
TTTTTTTAAAAAATAAAAATACCAAAGAGACCTCATGTTTCTACTTACTCCTCTAAAATACTTCAGAGAAGAGGGGCTGTAGGAAGCCTCCATTCCTGTTAATGAGTGCTTGTATTTCAAGTAAAAGAAAAATTGGGAAAGGAGCCCCTCTTCCTTCCAGTAAAGGGAGTAGGTGAGTCAGGTGACCACAAAATTTTGTTTCTTAAGGGACATAAAACAGAGTGTCAGAACCACCCAGGTCAGTCCCTTTCAGTCTACAGATGGATATACTGAAGCCCACAGAGTTGGAATGACTTCTCCAGGGTGACATGGTTGGCAGGGAGCAAGTCAAGGGTGCGACCATGGGTCTCCCATTCCAGAGATCCTTTAATGGTAGAAATTCTCAGCATCCAGCAACATAATCCAAACATGAAAGCAATCAGTTTATTATCACACTGGACTTCTTATTCCACCAAATATTTCTTCTACTTCAGTCAAACACCAACACCTTCCTGTACTACAGAGACAATTTGTCCATTCCTGCTCATGTGATTCCCTTAGCAGGCCGGGCTGCCCTGTATGGCCACACAGGTGGTACACTGCACAACTCTAAAAGAAAAAAAAAAAGTGTTCATATTGTAACCAACATGTCAGCCCCAGATGTTCTTCTCCATATCCCCTTCTCATTCAGGGTACTGTCAAGTCCCACTTTCATGAAGCCTTCAGTGCTAGGTTTAGACCACACTGGTTTCTCCTTCACCTGAGTTCCTAAGATTCTTATTCTTTGTACCATTTAGAAGCTTGCGAGGCAATGATTCTGAGTCTGCTTTCTAATGTGTGAGAACAGTAGAGATATTGTAAGAATCAAATAAACCCATGTCAATAGAGGAACTCTGTAAAACGCAGGGAGTTCTGTAATGCTTGTTGTCACTCCAGCAAATTAAATACTATTTATGGCGTTTACTAATGATTTCTCAGTCTTAGTGTGGTTTTCCCCAATAAGAAATAGTTCCTGGAGAACAGGGAGAGGCCACTTGTATATCTACTTCCTTCACAGACTGCAATCCAAATAATGGGAACAACTCACTGCCAGCCCCATTCTAAATGCTGTGTAATGCTAACTCACATCACCTCTATATACATATGATGAGGTGAGTTCTACTATTATCTAGGTTTTATAGTTGAGAAAAGTAAACACAGAGAGGGGAAATAACCACATGAGTCTAAAAGCTAGTCTGTGTTGGATTAAGGATGTGAGCTCTAGACAACTGTCTGCTTTTCTACCCTCTAGACCATTCCACCCCTCACTCTTGTATGTACAAGAGGGTCAGTGGAGAAGCTCAGCACATTCTTGATTCTTGCTTGTTTGTTTTTTGAGGTGTCTGTCCTTTAGACGGGGTTAGGCCTTAGAAGGAGAAAATCAAATCCATTTGTTTACCGTGTGGTGATATGACATGACATTCTTCTCCACCTGGTTCCCTCTCCTACTTTCCCAAACCTCCACTCCCTGGGCCTTTGCTGGTTTGTGGTGAAAAAAGACAAAATTCTGTCTCTTTTTTTTTCACTGTGATAAAATATTCATAATGTGTAATTTACCATTATAACCGCTTTTAAGGGTTTGCTTTAGGGGCATTAAGTACATTTACAGTTTTGTGTAACCACAACCAACATTCATCTTCAGAACATTCTATCAACCCAAACAGAAAGTTCTCCATGCATTAAATAACTCCTCATTCCTCCACCACCACCCCTCCTCAGCTCCTGGAAACCTCTGTTCTACTTTCTGTCTCTAAAAATTTGCAAATTCTGGGTACCTCATACAAGTAGAACCATACGCTATTCTGTTATGTCTGTCTTTCTTTTTTTAATTTGAGAGAGAGAGATCACGATCAGGGGGGAAGGGTAGAGGAAAAAGCAGACTCCCCACTGAGGAGGGACCCTGATGAGGGACTCAATCCCAGGACCCTGGGATCATGACCTGATCCTAAGGAAGATGCTTAACTGACTGAGCCACCCCTGGTGCTCTATGTCTTCTTTCGTCAGTTATCACAATGCTTTTAAGCTTTCCATTTTGTGGCCTGTATCAGAACCTCATTGTTGTTGTTGTTTTTAATTTTTTATTAACATATAATGTAGTATTTGCTTCATGGGTACAGTTCTGTGAATCATCAGGCTTACACAATTCACAGCACTCACCATAGCACATAAACTCCCTAATGTCCATAACCCAGCCACCCTCTCCCTCCCCTACAACCCAGGCAGCCTTCAGTTTGTTTCCTGAGATTAAGAGCCTCTTATAGTTTGTCTCCCTCCCCAGTCCCGTCTTGTTTCATTTCTTCCCTTTCCCCCACAACCCCCTGCCCTACCAATCAAATTCCTCATATCAGAGAGATCATATGATAATTGTCTTTCTCCAATTACTAATTTCGCTTACCTAATACCCTCTAGTTCCATCCATGTAGTTGCAAATGACAAGATTTCCTTTCTTTTGATGGCTGCATAGTATTCCATTGTATATCTATACCACCTCTTCTTTATCCATTCATCTGTTGATGGAAATCTAGGCTCTTTCTATAGTTTAGCTATAGTGGACATTGTTGCTATAAGCATTCGGGTGCATGTGCCCCCTCGGATCACTACATTTGTATCTTTAGGGTAAATACCTAGTAGTGCAACTGCTGAATTGTAGGGTAGCTCGATTCTCACCATTTGAGGACCCTACAAACTGTTTTCCAGAGTGGCTGCACCAGCTTGCAATCCCACCAACTGTGTAGGAGGGTTCCCCTTTCTCTGCATCCTCGCCAACATCTATCGTTTCCTCACTTGTTAATTTTAGCCATTCTGACTGGTGTGAGGTAGTATCTCATTTTGGTTTTGATTTGTATTTCCCTAATGTCGAGGGATATTGAGCACTTTCTCATGTGTCTGCTGGACATTTGGATATCTTCTTTGGGGAAATGTCTGTTCATGTCCTCTGCTCATTTCTTGATAGGATTATTTGTTCCTTGGGTGTTGAGTGTGAGAAGTTCTTTATAGATTTTGGATACTAGCCCTTCATCTGATATATCACTTATGAATATCTTCTCCCATTCTTTTGGTTGTCTTGTGGTTTTGTTGACTATTTCCTTTGCTGTGCAAAAGATTTTGATCTTGATGAAATCCTGGTAGTTCATTTTTGCCCTTGCTTCCCGTACCTTTGGCGATGTTCCTAGGAAGAAGTTGCTGCAGCTGAGGTCGAAGAGGTTGCTGCCTGTGTTCTCCTCAAGGATTTTGATGGAGTCCTGTCTCACACTGAGGTCTTTCATCCATTTTGGGTCTATCTTTGTGTGTGGTGCAAGGAAATGTTCCAGTTTCATTCTTCTGCATGTGACAGTCTAATTTTCCCAACACCACTTGATGAAGAGACTGTCTTTTTTCTCCTGGACATTCTTTCCTGCTTTGTTGAAGATTAGTTGACCATAAAGTTGAAGGTCCATTTCTGGGTTCTCTGTTCTATTCCATTGATCTATGTGTCTGTTTTTGTGCCAGTACCATACTGTCTTGATGATGACAGCTTTGTAATAGAGTTTGAAGTCTGGAATTGTGATGCTGCCAACTTTGGTTTTCTTTTTCAACATTCCTCTGGCTATTCAGGGTCTTTTCTGGTTCCATATAAATTTTAGGATGATTTGTTCCATTTGTTCCATTTCTTTCAAAAAATTGATGGTATTTTGATAGGGATGGCATTAAATGTGTAGATTGTTTTAGGTAGCATAGACATTTTCACAATATTTGTTCTTCCAATCCATGAGCATGGAACGTTTTTCCATTTCTTTGTGTCTTCCTCAATTTCTTTCAAGAATACTTTATAGTTTTCTGAGTACAGATTCTTTGCCTCTTTGGTTAGGTTTATTCCTAGGAATCTTATGGTTTTGGGTGCAATTGTAAATGGGATCAACTCCTTAATCTCTCTTTCTTCTGTCTTGCTGTTGGTATATATAAATTCAGCTGATTTCTGTGCATTGATTTTATACCTTGACACTTTACTGAATTCCTGTATGAGTTCTAGCAGATTTGGAGTGGAGTATTTTGGGTTTTCCACATAAAGTATCCTATCACCTGCAAAGAGTGAGAGTTTGACTTCTTCTTTACCGATTTAGATGCCTTTTATTTCTTTTTGTTGTCTGGACTTCTAGTACTATGAAGGCTAGGACTTCTAGTACTATGTTGAATAGCAGTGGTGATAGTGCACATTCCTGCTGTGTTCAGATCTTAGCAGAAAAGCTCTCAGTTTTTCCCATTAAGAATGATATTCACGTGGGGCGCCTGGGTGGCTCAGTGGGTTAAAGCCTCTGCCTTCAGCTCAGGTCATGATCCCAGGGTCCTGGGATCGAGCCCCGCATCGGGCTCTCTGCTCAGCGAGGAGCCTGCTTCCTCCTCTCTCTCTGCCTGCCTCTCTGCCTACTTGTGATCTCCGTCTGTCAAATAAATAAAATCTTTAAAAAAAAAAAAAGAATGATATTCGTGGAAGGTTTTTCATAGATGGATTTTATGATGTTGAGGTATGTACCCTCTATCCCTACACTGTGAAGACTTCATCAAGAAAGGATGCTGTACTTTGTCAAATGCTTTTTCAGCATCTATAGGGTATCATATGGTTCTTGTTCTTTCTTTTATTAATGCATTGCATCACATTGGTTGATTTATGGATGTTGAACCAAACTTGCAGCCCAGGAATAAATCCCACTTGGTCATGGTGAATAATCCTTTTAATGTACTGTTAGATCCTAATGGCTAGTATTTTGGTGAGAATTTTTGCATCTGTGTGCATCAAGGATATTGGTCTATAATTCTCCTTTTTGATGGGGTCTTTGTCTGGTTTTGGGGTGAAGGTAATGTTGGTCTCATAAAATGAGTTTGGAAGTTTTCCTACCACTTCTATTTCTTGGAACAGTTTCAGGAGAATAGGTATTAATTCTTCTTTAAGTGTTTGGTAGAATTCCACTGGGAAGCTGTCTGGCTCTGGGCTCTTGTTTTGGGGGATATTTTTGATGACTGCTTCAACCTCCTTACTGGTTATGGGTCTGTTCAGGTTTTCTATTTCTTCCTGGTTCAGTTTTGGTAGTTTATATGTCTCTAGGAATGCCATCCATTTCCTCCAGATTGTCAGATTTCCTGGTTATACTTGTTCATAATATGTTCTTATAATTGCTTGCATTTCTTTGGTAATGGTTGTGATCTCTCCTCTTTCATTCATGATTTTATTAATTTGGGTCCTTTCCCTTTCCTTTTTGATTAGTCTGTCCAGGGATTTATCAATCTTATTAATTCTTTCAAAGAACCAACTCCTAGTTTTGTTGATCTGTTCTACTATTCTTTTGGTTTCTATTTCATTGATTTCTGCTCTGACCTTTATTATTTCTCTTCTCCTGCTCGGTTTAGGGTTTCTTTGGTGTTCTTTCTCTATTTTAGGTGTAGGGTTAGGTTGTGTACTTGAGACCTTTCTTGTTTCTTGAGAAAGGCTGGTATTGCTATATACTTCCCTCTCAGGACCGCCTTTGCTGTGTCCCAAAGATTTTTGAACAGTTGTGTTTTCATTGTCGTTTGTTTCCATGATTTTTTAAAATTCTTCTTTAATTTCCTGGTTGACCCATTCATTCTTTAGTAGGATGCTCTTTAGCCTCCATGTATTTGAGTTCTTTCCAACTTTCCTCTTGTGATTGAGTTTTAGTTTCAAAGCATTGTGGTCTGAAAATATGCAAGGAATGAGCCCATTCTTCTGGTATCTGTTGAAACCTGATTTGTGACCCAGGATGTGATCTATTCTGGAGAATGTTCCATGTGCACTAGAGAAGAATGTGTATTCTGTTGCTTTGGGATGGAATGTTCTGAATTTATCTGTAATGTCCATCTGGTCCAATGTGTCATTTAAGGCCTTTATTTCCTTGTTGATCTTTTGCTTAGATGATCTGTCCATTTCAGTGAAGGGGGTGTTAAAGTCCCCTACTATTATTGTATTATTGTTTATGTGTTTCTTTGATTTTGTTGTTAATAGGTTTATATAATTGGCTGTGCCCATTTTAGGGGCATAGATATTTAAAATTGTTAGATCTCCTTGTTGGACAGACCCTGTGAGTATTATATAGTGTCCTTCCTCATCTCTTCTTGTAGTCTTTGGCTTAAAATCTAATTTATCTGATATAAGAATTTCCATCCCAGATTTCTTTTGATGTCTATTAGCATGGTAAATTGTTTTCCACCCCCTCACTTTAAATCTTGAGGTGTCTTTGGGTCTAAAATGAGATTCTTATAGACAACATATTGATGGGTCTTGTTTTTTTTTTTTAATCCATTCTGATACCCTGTGTCTTTTGATTGGGTCATTTAGCCCATTTACATTCAGGGTAACTATTGAAAGATATGAATTTAGTGCCATTGTGTTGCCTGTAAGGTGACTGTTACTGTATATTGTCTCTGTTCCTTTCTGGTCTATCTTACCTTTGAGCTCTCTCTTTGCTTAGAAGACCCCTTTCAATATTTCCTGTAAGGCTGGTTTGGTGTTTGTAAATTCTTTTAGTTTTTATTTGTCCTGGAAGTTTTTTGATCTCTCCTTCTATTTTCTATTTTTTTTAAATAAAGATTTTTATTTATTCATTTGACAGAGAAAGACACAGTGAGAGAGGGAACACAAGCAGGGGGAGTGGAAGAAGGAGAAGCAGGTCTCCCACAGAGCAGGGAGCCTGATGCAGGGCACAATCCCAGGACCCTGGGATTATGATCTGAGCTGAAGGCAGACACTTAATGACTCAGCAACCCAGGCACCCCTCTCCTTCTATTTTCAATGACAGCCTAGATAATATATAGTATTCTTGGCTGCATATTTTTTCATTTATTGCTCTGAATATATCATGCCAGTTCTTTCTAGCCTTCCAGGTCTCTTGAGAGGTCTGCTGCCAGTCTATTATTTCTACCATTGTATGTTACAGACCTCTTGTCCTGAGCTGCTTTCAGGGTTTTCTCTTCATCACTGAGACTTGTAAGTTTCACTATTAGATGACAGGGTGCTGACCTATTTTTATTGATTTTGAGGGTAATTCTCTGCTCCTCCTGGATTTTGATGCTTGTTCCCTTCGACAAGTTAGGGAAATTCTCTGCTATAATTTGCCCCAATATACCTTCTGCCTCTCTTTGTCTTTCTTCTTCTTCTTCTTCTTCTTCTGAGATCCCAATTATTCTAATATTGTTTCATCTTATGGTATCACTCATCTCTCGAATTCTCCCCTCATGATCCAGTAGTTGTTTATCTCTCTTTTTCTCAACTTCTTTATTCTCTATCATTTGGTCTTCTTTAACACTAATTATCTCTTCTGCCTCATTTATCCTAGCAGTAAGAGCCTCCATTTTTTATTGCATCTCATTAACAGCTTTTTTTATTTCAACTTGGTTAGATTTTTGTTCTTTTATTTCTCCAGAAAGGGATTATATTTCTCTGGGAAAGGGTTTTCTAGTAATTCATGCTTTTTTTGAGCCCAACTAGCAACTTGATAATCGTCACTTTGAACTCTAGTTCTGACATTTACTAATGTCCATATTGATGATTAGGTCCCTAGCCATTGGTACTGCTTCTTGTTCTTTTTTTTTTTTTTTTTGAAGTGATTTTTTTTCTGCCTTGTCATTTTATCCAGATAAGAATAGATGAATGAGAGAAAAAAATACTAAGAGTAAAAATATACACTAATATAATTGGAAGAGACCCAAAACTGGGGGGAGAAGAAAGGAGGAAAAAAAGGGAGAAAAAAATATATATATACATATATTATACTGGTGAATAGAGCAGAGTCATAAACTTGATTTTTGGAGTATTTTGGTCTTTAGAAGAAACTGCCTCCCGAAATTTTAAAGAAAAACTTTTATATATATGTATATAAAAGTATATGTATATGTATATAAAAGTATATGTATATGTATATAAAAGGGTTTTTTTGTGTGTATATATATACACACATATATATTTTGTATATATATACACAAAAATAAGTGTAAACACGATATATATATTACAAAAATAAGTGTAAACACGATGAAGGGATGGAATATGACTGTAAAGATGAAGTTTTAAAAAGATTCTAAAAAAGGAATTGATAAGATATGAACCTGGTTGCAAGAGAAAAAAAAAAGAGGAAAGAATGTGATCAGGCTGGAGACTAGAACAAAGCCATGTGCTAGGTTTAGGATATATTTTGATCTGTTAGAAGAAACTGTATCCCAAAATTTTAAAGAAAGAAAAACCTATAGGTATACAAAAAAATAAGGTTAAATACAATGAAGGGATAGAATATGACTATAACAATGAAGATTTAAAAAGATTTTTAAAAAGAAATTGATAAGATAAAATAGTTAAAATAGGAAAGAGGAAAAAATTTTAAATAGAATAATAAAAAATAAAATTAAAAAATTTAACTCTGAAGACTAAAGAATCATGGGAAAAGAGCCATGAATTTTATGTGTTGCATTTCCCTAGTTCTGGAGTTCCACAGTTCTCATTGATTGGTGAACTTGGTCCTGGCTGGATGTTCTTGCTGATCTTTTCATCAAGGGGCCTGTTGCAGTGATTCTCAAATGTCTTTTGCCCCAGGTGGAATTACACCATCCTTGCGAGGGGACAGGCTAAGTAATCTGCTCGGATTCACTCTTGGGAGCTTTTGTTCCCTGAATGCTTTCTGTACAGCTTTGGAGGACGGGAATGAAAATGGCAGCCTCCCAATCTCCTGCCCATAGGAGCCAAGAGCTCAGGGCCCCCCTCCTCAATGCACCCTCAGAGAAAAGCAGTCAATCCCTCCCGTCTCCCTGGTCTCTGGCCTTACTCTGTGCTCAGCCGGCCTGTGACTGAGTGTTTCTGTCTCTGGTGCAAGGCCCGGTTTGGAGTCTCCAAACCCAGTGGATTCCTGCAGCACAATCCCACACCACTCCTCCTGGAGGAGGAAGGTGAGTCTCCCTGAATCTGCTCCTTGTGGAGTCTCTGCTCAAAGAGCAGGGGTCCAACTGTGCTTCAGATTGTGGTTTAAGGTAACCCCAAGCTGAGAGCCCCTCCTCTATAGAGCTCCATCTCTACAGCCGGCTTCACACTCTGATACCTGGGAGCTCTTCCGCACTCAGGCACCCCCAGTCTTTCTGTGACACAGCGGGTCCTGAGACCACACTGTCCCTCAAGGGCTCCACCCCCCCCCCCCCCCCCCCCCCCCCCTACTGCTTAGCATCTGGAGTGAGGTCCCTCAGTGGAGCCAACTTCTAAAAGTTCCAATTTTGTGCTCTGCCACTCTACCTCTTCCTGGGAGCTGACTCCTCCCCTGCAGTCTCTCTTCCCATGTATCGCCTTGGATTCACTTCTCTGCATATCCTATCTTCCATAAAGTGGTCACTTTTGTGTTCCTAGAAGTGCTGCTCTTCTTCTCTTCTATCTCCTGTTGAGTTTGTAGGTATTCAGAATGGTTTGATAACTATCTAGCTGAACTTCTGGGACCTGATGATATCTCAGTGTCCTACTCCTCCGCCCTCTTGCTCCTCTCAGAATCTCATTGTTTTTTAAGGCTGAAAAGCATCCCATTGTATGAATATACCACATTTTGTTTATCCATTTATCTGTTGATGGACATTCAAGTTACTTCTACTTTTTGGCTATTGTGAATAATGCTGCTATGAACACTGGTAAACAGAAAGACAGAGACGTTTTAATACCAGCCCATAGTCAGCAACATTGAATGGATAAGTCAACTTCTGAAAAATAATCCCATGATAATCCTTAAAGCCAAATGTGGGAGCAACTCAGAAGAGTAGGAAGATCTCTCAAGTGAGAAATCTGGGCCCTCTCCTCATTAGCTTTTCCATCTTTTGGATTGAGTTTCCTGACCTGTAAAATAGGGAATGAGATTAAATGACTTCTGAGGCCCTTTCTAGCTCAAATGTTGCAGGATTCTATATCTCCAGCTTGTGCCCTTACTGCCTGCAAGTGAATATATTCTGCTCACCCTCTTTCTTAGGATTTTAGCAGTTATAAATGTAATCTGGTTTTCCTAGGTCTGTTTTTCTCAGATGCAAAATGACTTTCTAAATAGGCTACATTTCTCTTGATGTCCAAAAAATAGGCTGGTGGATACTAAAACATATCCTCTTCCCCACCTACCCTATGGCCATTGTTCCATGGTGACCCAATTTTCCAGGCCAACTGCATTGTCCTCTTCACAGGAAACCCCATTTCTTTCAAAAACCAAGACACCCAGTCACTCACATTTCTAGGCCTCAAACTGAGAATATTAGACCGTTCATAGCTCTAATCTGTGAGGACTAGGGAAAAGGAGAGGTATTCGTTTGAAAGGAAAAAACATAAGGATAGATGGTGACGATTCTGCATCAGTCCCCAGGGCATAGGTTGAGAGGCATGGTGGAGAAGAGGTGTTGCATACCATGCCCCTTGAACAACCCAGTGAAATAATACATCAACATCACAAAGAAGAAAACTATATTTGTAACTGTTGTTGAGTATAAGGGAAATGAAACTATATCATTGTGAAATAAAAGTCATGGTTCTGTTTCTTCCACAACAGCATAAAATTACACTTTTTTATCTAGAAAGCAGAGCAAGAGTAGGAGTACCATCTTGTGAATAAACCCTATCCTGACTTCTGAGCCCCTTAGCCATTTTTCTAATTCTCCCTTTCTTGCCTCACTTTCCCTTTCCACCTACCTGAGCTCATGACCATCAGGGCACTGATGACCACTTGTGTCCCCTTCAGCTAAGGTATAATATACAAATGTTGTCACCCATAGTTCGGCTTTTGAGGCTTTAGTCCTTTGGGTAAAGTGAAGTCAAGATGAAATTTCTCGAAAAATCTCATCTTTCAATAAATTCCAAGTGTGGAAAGTTTTTCTGTTCTTTTCTTTATCTAAGTCTAACCCGAATTACCTTTCTCTTGTTGAATTGTTATCCTGGAGCAAATTTCTCAGTTGAGCCCATGTAGACTTATGCTTCACATTTGACTTTGTAGCTTGGGAATGCATGGTATGTGTATGTGTGCATGTGTGTGCATGTGTGTATGTTCTCTGCCATGACTTACTAATACTGTTCTTGACTCTTACTATACTAAGGAAAAAAAA
>RCUC01120122.1:0-14157 GCA_003697995.1 Taxidea taxus jeffersonii
ATCCCAGGACCCACCCCCAGGCACCCCTAAATTTTTTTATGATATATTTTTCCCTCAAATACTTTCCCAGCTCTTATTTGTGGAGTACTGAGGTCAATTAAAAATAAATAGACCATATTGTTCCTACTCTTCTCCACCATATCACCAACTAGGAACTCATTGTGCTTTATGAAAAGGAAACATATAGAAATAGGAGGATGGACAGCCTGAAAATAAAGACAAACAAGAAGGAAATAATGATGTGGACAGAAAAAAAATTATAGAACTTGGTGCTATGGATGATAGCAGTTAAATCTTATAATGTTCTCAATACATAGGATGGAGAAGCACTACCTCTAGTTGCTTCTATAATACCGACCCTTGTTATTGCAAGAAAGTTCTCTTTGAGGCTGATGAATTCAGTTCCCAGAAAGACACCTAGGACTAATGTTGGGGAATAGGAGTGCCTCCTCCCCACCGTGAACTGCACTCTCTGAGGCCCACCCACCCAAGGCAGGATGGTTTCAATCACTCCTGCCATCCAGCCATTGCTGACACTACTTGGCAGCCAGCCTACCTCTAATGGAATGTGTCCTGCAGCTGGGAATTAGGTCATCAGTAATTCACTTAATAGCATTTTATGAGCTGGGCTCTGACACAAGAGAGTGATCTGGTCTTACCAGCAGGAGCTTTCCTTGATGTGAGAGGAAGGAGGGAGGAAAATATACCATCCTGAATAGTCAGACACTATATTCATTTCAAGAAAGTAATGGGTAAGAAAACTGGGTGTTTCTTCAGACTTTCTATCTGATCTGGCCACCTACATGATCTTGGGCAATCTACCTCTCATTTCCAGACTTCAGTTCCTCTAAGATCTCATCCAGCTCTAACATTCCATACTTTGGACTTTAGGGGACTCTTCATGGAAGGTAGAAAATGCAGGTTTCATCAGGTCACTCCTTTCCCCCACCTCCCTGATGGGTGCTCTCTGGAAAGGGAGATGTATGACCATGCTTTCTGCCACGAGTGTGCTAGAGAATGAAAAACCCTGATTTATAGAGTTTGTTAATTTCTGTAGTGTGTTCCCAACATGGCTGAGTCCAGGCTATCAGTGATTTAACAACTGGCTAAGAAAATTTTGAAAATCCTACAGTTGACTCTCTTGAGCAGATATGAGCCTCACCAGCACACCACTGGTGCGCCGCCCCCCCCCCCCCCCCCCCAGCTAGAAAGAGCTGCTTCAGTCAACAGTCTCTCAGGCATAGACTAGGCTGGATTCTCCCACACAAAACATGGAGCATCAATAGCCTTGCTTTGGTTTTGGATAAGAAACTATTTACAACTTCTCCTCTTTGATTCTCTTCTAGCTGCTATTCTTAATTTATCTGAAGTGCTCTCAGAAACAGGAAATTCTTGGGGTGCCTGGGTGGCTCAGTGGGTTAGTCCTCTGCCTTCGACTCAGGTCATGATCCCAGGGTCCTGGGATGGAGCCCTGCATCGGGCTCTCTGCTCAGCAGGGAACCTGCTTCCTCCTCTCTCTCTCTCTGCCTGCCTCTCTCTTTCTGTGTCAAATAAATACATAAAGTCTTAAAAAAAAAAAAGAAATAGGAAATTCTCATTAGAAAAATATCCACACTCATAAAGCTTGTCATGTGAGTTCTCATTTCTTTCCCCACGTGTTCAGGGAACCATTTGACTTTTGTATTTTCTTGCCCTCTATCACTCTATATCCTCCTTGCTGAAAAACCCAATAATATCTAATGAATTGTTCAAAAGGTTCACTGCTATACAGGGCTTAGAGGTTGAAAAAAAAAATCACTAAAGTATTTCCTCCTTTTCACTTGATGCTAGAAAAGGGTCCTTGAACTTTAGTGTACAAAATCTCCTGGTTCTAAGAAAATCTGAGAGATTGAGGATGAAATTAGCACCTGGAATGGTAATAGATAGAATGATGAATCACTTCCTTTTATCCCTTCCATTGAAGAGTATATATAGATAGTATTTAATTAACAAATATCTTCTGAGTATTTACTACCTGCAGCACTGCAAAGTATCATGAAGTAAAAGAAGAGAGTATAAGCTATGATACCAGCATTCAATTTATAATCTGGTTGGGGAGATAAGATTAACATGTACAAATTAATGAAAATCAATTAAAACATTTTATAATCAAATGTTTAATGACATGGCACAAATTCTAAATGCAGCAGGAATATAGACAAAAGTAAAACTACTCAAAGTGTTATCCAAGAAAACTTAATGACTGGCAACGAGGCTTAAGTTGCCCATGGTGGTGAGGACAGTGTTTAATATCAGTTAAAGGTACATGACTATCCAGGTTGGGGGAATTGCATTTAAAAGGCTGATGACAAGAAAAAAAAAAATGGGGAGTTGGTAGAAATAGGAGGCAGTAGAAAGTGGAGAAAAAAAGTGAAAGCCCTGGCCTAAAACTGGGTCATAGAATATATATCAGAGGGAAAAGTGTGATTGTATACAAATGAACAATGGCCAGATCCCATATGATGATACATTCCTGACCTTCAACCTCTGCAGCAACCAGAACAAGGAGCCAAACCTCAGTCCATCTCTGTGGCAGTCATTCCAGAAAATTCAGGACTTGGTCAGTGACTGCCAGCATCCCTAATTTTTGTCCTGCCACTCCCTGTTACCAATTCAGGGCCAATAAGAGAGAAAGCCAAATATGCTCCCCAGACCCATCACACACGATGCCCTGAAACTAGTGAGTCCACCTCCACCTTCTCTGTATTAACAACCTCCAATCAGAACAGACCTGAAGTCTTCCCCTTTTCCACTGTAAACCTTTCCGTTCCCCGCTTGCCTTTTAGTCTGCCAAATGTGAGTGATCATGGCTGAATTCTTTCTTTCTTTTTTTTTAATTAACATTAACATTAACAGTCTTACACAATTCACAGCACTCACCATAGTACATACCCTCCCTCCATAACCCAGCCACCCTATTTCTCCCCCCGCCAATCCCCCAGCAACCCTCAGTTTGTTTCTGGAGATTAAGAATTTCTTTTTTTATTTTATTTATTTGTTAGAGAGAGAGAGAGAGAGAGAGCGAGCACAGGCAGACAGAGTGGCAGGCAGAGGCAGAGGGAGAAGCAGGCTCCCTGCCGAGCAAGGAGCCCAACGTGGGACTCGATCCCAGGATGCTGGGATCATGACCTGAGCCGAAGGCAGCCGCTTAACCAACTGAGCCACCCAGGTGTCCCTGGAGATTAATAATTTCTTATGGTTTGTCTCCCTTGTTTCATTTTTTCCCTCCCTAGCCCTCATGAACCCCCACCATGCCTCTCAAATTCCTCATATCAGAGAGATCATATGATAATTGTCTTTCTCTGATTGACTTATTTTGCTCAGCGTAATACCCTCTAGTTCCATCCACGTCGTTGCAAATGGCAAGATTTCGGGTTTTTTGATAGCTGCATAGTATTCCTTGTATGCACATATACGGACACAATGGAATACTATGGAGATTTTACATATATATATATATATATAGACATATATATCTTCTTTATCCATTTATCTGTTGATGGACATCTAGGTTCTTTCCATAGTTTGGCTATTGTGGACATTGCTGCTGTAAACATTCGGGTGCATGTGTCATGGCTGAATTCTTTGCTGTGTAGCATGGTCTGAATAAATAGCCTAATTATTCTCAGTTGTGTGGTCTTCATTTATTCCCACAGTGGGAGAAGAGCACACCTATAATAATTCTATCTCCAGTTATTAAATGAGGATATATAATCACATATCTATCTATCTATCTATCTATCTATCCATAGCTTTCTCTTTCCCTGATGACGCATTTATTTCCTTTGGATCTAAAGGGCTAAATGTCTTAATCCCATGCTGACTTTTGAGTCTGGTTAACTCTTTTCTCAACAAGAGGCCCTTTTGTTATTAGTCTTTTAATAATATGTACCATGCTACAAAAGGTTTAGTCTAATAATAGTTAATGTTTTTAGCATATTTTAATTTAACACATCTAAAATGGTTGAACAGAGTTTCTGATAAACATAAGATAATAAGCATTGCTGTCATGCTTAGATGATATGTTTCTGGTCAAGTCAAAAAACCTAAGTGCTTTAAATAGTCACTGCAACATGATCTCTGATAAATATATTGATTCTATTAGGGCTTTCTAAAAATCTGAAAATAGTTCATTAGCCTCCTTCTCCATTCATACTTTGGGGATTTATTATGATCCTGGGAATCCAAAGTTGGGAACAACCCTTTAGTGATATTATAATAAATTTGTCGTTATAGCTTTACTAATTCCTGGAAGCCCATCTCTTGACACCGTGTTCCAAAGCCCTAAGGCAGATTACTTTCTGGGTTTACAGGTAGAATTTGATCATTTTGGATACTTAAAGGAATCTGACACCTCTGCTTAATTTACCTTAAGGGGCTGGAAGTTGAGATGTAGCTAGCATGAATTTTTCTGTTGTAATATCCTCTTCTCCACCATATGAACAAGAAGCTAGAGGCAGTGATGTGGGCAAGAAGATTTAGTTCGGCTGTGCTAAAGCTCCCCATGTTTTTGCTTTCCATTTAAACTCTGTGGTCTAAATCTAGGTTTATAGACTTAGACACTCAGTTTTCCAGCTCATCCTTGAGCAATTATACTTTGGTAAATTTCATCACACCCACTCTTAAATGTTCATTGCACTCTCTCCCAGCACTCTGATGACACCAGCCAGAAGTCTGTAAGTCACTCTTGGGAAAGGGAGAGATTACTTCAGAAAATGTCCCTTGCAGGTGATAATTTTCCTCCATAGCATATGTAATCATAGAGGCTGAGCCTTCCTCACCAAGGGATCTTGTTGTCTTCCTCCTGAACTTTGCTCAATCATCTCTTGTCATAAGTCTGGGGGTTACATTTTGTGCCATGTGTTAGGTTAAGATGAGCCAGGCTGTTGTAACAAATAGACCCACATTGCATGCTGGCTCCATACAACAAAAGCGATTTCTTGTTCACTCACACGTGGCTCTGTCTCCCTTCAATATTTGTAGCCCCTCCCTATTTTTTTTTTTTTTTTGCTACCCTCTAAAGATGTTGGAATATGAACAGAGTTGCAAACGAACCATCATATATTGGATCATCCTTTCCCTGGCCTCACTCACTTAGTCAGCAGGTAATTGTCATTGTCTTGTATCAGGGAGGAAAATTATAGCTGATCAATCATCTCTAATTTTCTCTAGTTTGCTAGGTTACAGAGAGGATGGATATCTCTGGAGCAAAATGTCCTTAGCCATTCTCTCCTCAGTGAACTCCCAGTGGCTGCTCTCTGCTGCTGTGACAGCTGCTCTTGGCAGAAGCTCCTTTTGGCTCAACACTGCATGCCCTGAGGTTTCTCAGCAGTGAAACAGCTCAGGGTAATGTTTTCCGTGCTTCCTCTTGAGGCCTGATTCATGGCCTCTGGGCCTCTGGATTCTCCCCAAACCAGCTACAGCTTGGGGCCCTAGATTAGGCAGAAGTGGTAGAAACATGCAGGCAGAGCCTCTTTCCCTGGTTCTTCTCTGAATCCTAGAGCTGCATGCCTATCTCCCCTTCTTCCCTTTCAACTCTCTGACTGTAGTCTTGCCTCAGCTAGCTGTCTGGGCAGAAAGGGATTTGATAACCGGAATCTCTCTATGTTCTAAACTATTGCCAAGAGCTGAATATGCCTTTGCTAGTAGAGAGACATTAACCATTTAAAAACATACACTCTCTACTGATGGGATACAGGATGTGAAAGATGAATAGCATGCCGTACTTGAGCTAATGTTGCTTTTCCTTATTGCTCAGAACAGTCAGCTTAAGATCCCTTCCATGTTTGCTATGTATGAAAGACCTTGCCTGGAATCGTTCATGCAATGATTCATTTTTTCTCCATTCGATATATATTTTTGAGCACCTATTATATTTCAAGTGCAGGGGATATAATAGGAAACAAGACAGAAACATGATGTTGTTAATAAGGGGTCACTGAGTCCACATAACATAAAGGGTTTAAGGGATGTGTGGACCTAGGGACCTCTGAGTAGCTCTGTCTCTAAGCTGTACAGGTGGTTCCCTATCCCACCTCCTTTACACCCGTTTCTGCTTTGTTGCATAGACTTAGAGTAACCTAGACATTTTCCCGAGGAAACCAGCTTTCGTTTTAAACAGATCAACATATTTAAAGCACTAGCGAGCTCCCAAAATAGTAGAGAAGACAATTAAATGGTAGCTCTTCTTACTGGTAGCATTATGCTCTTTAGGAAACCATGGGGGAAAAACTAGTCTAGCTGACAATTTTAAATTGCTTTTATTCCTAAAAAGCATGCTAAGGTCTCAATAGCTCTCTCATGTTGTCTGATGATCTCTGCAAATCACTTCTTGAATTCCCTATCTCAGGTAGGAAGTAGCCACCCATTGCTTCCTGACAGCAGCAAGAGTTCAACAAACTTGATTTGGTCAAATGTTCCCAGATAGCTCAGTAATGTCTGGGGTATTTAATGAATGGTGCAGGAAAGAATGGTGAAGACATGTGGTGGGAGCACTGACACCATAACCCAGGGATGCTGAAAGCCTCCAGCAAGCATGGCCAGGCATCGTTCCTCTGCATTTCCATGAGGAAAAGGACACAGGTTCAGAGGTGAGGAGGTGTTAAGGGTGGAGAATGAAACTGGTTACTTTGCTATTATTTCAACATCATCGTCTTCCCCTCTGATATTATACCTGCCGCTGGACCAAGGAGAGGGAAGCCTCCAGATGAATGATTCATGAGGATTACAACCTCAAAGTGTGGATGCTGTGTAGTTATCACCAGGGATCAGAATCCCTCATCAATCTGGGTATTCAGTGAGGCCTCTTCTGTGTCTAGAACTGCAGGAGGCCCTGTGGAGGGAAGCAAGTGAAATTTATGATCCCGAGTCTGCCCTTAAAGAATGTATAATGTTCAGGTGGGGGCCAGACAAACACAAAAAAAATCTGCAGAACACCTCTGGTCTAAGCTGTCTGGTGCTGACTAGAATGGCACTTTTAAGCCCCAGCCTGGTCTTCGTAGCCACCTACAGGGAGGCATTCTGGGACAGTAGAGGATGGGTCTGTGGTCCAGCACATCGAGACCCCAAGTCTTCCTGCTGTTTAATGGACTGAAGGACCTGTTGACAAAATCTCAGAGCCTCACAGGCTTCACATGTCAAAGGAAGAAAATGCTTTCTCCTAGGGTTTGAGTGACCCTTCAGTGAGTTAATATACATGGAAAATAGTAGGTGTTCAAACAAATATAGGTATCTACCCCACACCCACATGGCTGTCCCGTAAGAATCTCAGGCAGTGTTTAAACCAGACATGGTGTCTTCCACACCCACCCCACACGGTAAGGCTTGCTTGTCTATTTGACTTCTGGTTTCTTTCCAGTTTCTGTTTCTAGCAACATGCTTTTGCTGGTCATCAAAGACTTGAACCTGTCACAGCATCTTTGACTCAAACTCACTCTCCTCCACATCTGTTGGGTTTCAAAATTCTTCCTATTGTTTTACATTACCTCCACTACCTATCGAAGGAGAGGTTGGCAGGGGGTGGGTCAAATAGATAAGGGAATTAAGAGGTACAAACTTCAAATCCTGAGGCTTGTAATGTAGGGTCATGAATGGGCTTTATTTAGGAAGTCCATGAACCAATGGGGGGAAAGTTCATAATCTTCATAAATTCAGAAATATATCTTGACACAAATAGGTTGTATTTGTCATCCCTTTGCTTCTGTTTCTTCTGCTACCATGTAAGCACAGGGTTGGTTTTTTGTTTTGTTTTCTTTGTTTGTTTGTTTGTTTTTATCATTTTCTGCTCAAATACAACAGCCTCCTAACTCATCATCTTCTAATTTGTTTCATTCTCTGTACCTTTGTCACAGCAATCTTAAAACCTAGTTCCAATCATGCCATTTCCCCAAGCCACAATGTTCAACACTTCCAAATTTCTTTCAAATAAACTAAAGATTTTTAACTTAGCTGTCTAGACTAAATTTGGAACTTTTATATTCTGTCACTCTCTTCACATATTCTGTGCTCCAGCAAAATCAGTTGCTCACTATTCTTTAAATATACCATCAAAAAAATTAGTTGAGTCTTCTACAATATAAAACATTGGGGGAAAAATACAAAACAAATCACCAGTGGAAATAAAATGCAGATTTCATCACTAAGTTTCACTCTAAGATGTTCCTCCCACTTGCACACACCTTTGATTCCTACAAACATAATTAATAATAACCTGAGTTAGTGGATGCTTGAGATAGGTTAGCCCTAGACCAACCATTGTTAAAAAAGAAAGAAAAAGGGTCAACTCTTATTGCTATTTCAATATGACAACCCCAGAGAATCCCTTTTTGTAAAATCCAAGCTTATTAACCAAAGCTCCCCTCCATGCAGCAATTCACTGCATTCTTTGGCTGACTTGATGGCTTGTGTTTGTGTGTACACCTCTCCCTTCTCTGAGAATGCCCTCACCTATTTTAACATGTGGAGTGGACTACTCACCAGCTGCCATTATTTGCACAGTGCTGCCCCCCCCCCCCCCCCGCCCATGGATCTTCACCAACTAGATAATGAGAGATACCCAGTACAACCTGGGTCAATCACATCTCCTCCCCAGATATCTGAAGTAGAACAGAGAGATTGTGAGTTAGCCATGACTTGCAGATGGAACTCACAGATGTAAATGGCGGAAACTGTTAAAGGAATGCAAAAAACTATTCTGTAGCCAGAAAGAAGACTAAAGTCAATGATCTGCAAAAAGCAAGAAAAAAGAATGAAAATGTTCCTAATGCTTTGTCCGGTACTGGCTTCAGACCTTCCAGGGGTCTGACTCTCTTCCTTTCCTGGAATCTCTGAGACACTTCTCTAACTCCCCTTCCCACTTTATTATGGTTAAACTAACTTGAGTTGGTGTCTTATACCGGCAACCAAGACTCCTAACTAATACAAAACCTGATTCCAGGCTGATATTCTGTGGGTTTCATTCTCTGTACCTTTGTCACAGCAATCTTAAAACCTAGTTCCAATCATGCCATTCAGTCATTCAGCACACATTAGTTGACCATCTAGTATATGCCAGATACTCTGTTAGCCTTCCTGCAGGCGCTTTTAAAGAAACACAAATCATTATAATTTAATAAAAGAAATCCTCCATCACACATATATGTGAAATGGATAGACATGGCAAATAAATGAAGATTGAGAAGAGGGAACATAGGTATTTTGAAAGTAAATGGTGTCTTAATTAAGCCTTGAATGAAGATTTTCTCAAGTGAAAGAGGGAAGGGTGCCAACATGGCCAAAGGTGTGGAGGCAAACAGAGTTTGATCTGTTTTGGAAACTGTAAGTCACTTCTTACATTTGGAGTCTAGTGTATATACATTCAATTTTTCCAGGCAGAGAAGAGTGGCAAAACATAAGGCCTGAGCCAGATGTAGAGAGTATTGTCTGCCATATATGGAGTCTGTCTTTAGGTGGTGGAAGAATCATTGAAATTTTTAGGCACTAGATTTAAGCCCTTATTTACAATAGCTCAGATACCCCAGTTTTGGATGGTATGTCCCAGTATCTTATCAAGTGGAATCAGTGTAAAATAGCTCTTGTTATTAACTGCCTTAGGATTCAGGGGCAGTTATGGCTGTGCCTCTCTCTGGAGTAATCGCTTTTGACACATGGGTAGAATTCCTGTTCCTCTGTCCTTTACCAATTGCTTAGTTTATGATTCTCTCTTCAATGTGTTCTCTTTCTCTATTTCTCATCATATACACTCAGATCTTTCCATTCATGTTCATAATTCTATATTTTAATAACTTCTGTGATTTATCTCTTAATATAAATCATTTTCTAATTTATTTTTACAGTAATTATTACAATTAAATTTTAATAGTAACCACATAGCAATTAATCTCATTACAATTAAAAATGATATAAAGCCAGGAAGGATATAAAGCACTTTGGATGTCAAGTAGGGACCCAAAAGGATTTCCAAAAACTAGAGGCTGGTTGAATGCTAAGAAAACCCACATAATAGAGATAAGATGTAAGGTCCACACTGGGTCCTAAAAAGCCAAGTACCCAATAATAATATGGGAGACAGCCCAATCAGGAGAGCTTTTAGTTATCTGTAGGCTCTATATGAGTCTGCCTCATACTATGGTCTTTCTTCAAAGCAAAAATATCTCAGGGTCTATTAGTGGACGTATACCTGTCTTAAAAGCAGGAACCAGTGGTCCCACCATTCTTGAATACTGTGTCCATGACATGAAGAATGTCAAACTCATTTAGGCTCATCACACTTTAAGAAAGATATAGAAAAGTCTTTATATGTTCAGAGAACTATGAATAAGATCATGAGGAGCCTCAAAAAAATTGAGGATTTATGATTTAGTTTGGAGAAAAGAGGATTCAGCTATTTCAAATTGTGCAGAGAATTGTCATACAGAAGAAGAACAGGGGTCAGATTTGTTCCTTACGGCCCCAAAATGGAAGATGTATGACCAACAGGATTGGGTGAGAGATATGTAGACAGACTTTGGTTTAGAATAAGGAAGTTTTTCCTTAGGGATAAATCTGATGACAGAATGAGCTGCTTCATGTAGGGTAGTGATTTCTCTGTCCCTGGAAGTATTCAAGCCAGGATGCAGGGCTACCTGTGAGCTTGCTATAGAAGGGATTTGAGCTTTGTCATTATTTTTGGCTTAGGTTCCTCAAGTTTCTTTAGCGATAGATCCTATTTACGCTGACTAGACTAACCACTTAGACCATCCTCACTCTAAAAAATCTTTGCTATCCTTTGAGGCAGATAAACTCCTTCAAATAAGCTTTCTTTCTGTGTAATACAGACTCACCCTTTGTGTAATATAAAGTCATATAGAAAAAAATAAATTCATACTGTACTTACTACCTCCTCTTTTAATATTTTTCACATTGTTTTGTGTAATGGTTATGAATATGTTTGATCATGTCTCATGGGCTATACATTCCCTAAGGGCAGAGAACTATCTTATTCACTTGAGGCTCCCCTAAAATGCTTTACACAAACCATATACTTAATAAATGCTTGTTGAATGAATGAAAGAATGAGTGTTGTTGGTTAAAGACAAATAAAGGCAAACATCCAGAGGACTTTTATTAATATTAATTCTTCTTTAAATTTTTATGAAATAATTTCAAACTTGAAGTACAATTCAAAGGGCATCTATATTCCCTTCATCAGATTTCTTGTTGTTAACATTTCACTGTATTTTCTCCATCTCTCTATCTCCCTCCCTCCTATTCTCTGTATCTCTCTGTATGTATGTCAAAAACGTGCATACATTTACATCATATACATATATTTCCATATATACATGTGTGTATATATACACACACATAGACATTTACACATCTATACACACAATATAGTCTACTTCCATTATCATTAGTCTTTGTTAACTATTTGAGAGGAAGTTGAAAACAGTATTCCCCATTACCCCAAAACACTCCAATTTACCAAATCAGGGACACTCACCTACACAACCATTGTACAAGCCTTTAAGTCAAGAAATCAGTAATTACACCATACTTTTATCCAAAACACAGATCCTATTCAATTTTGCACACTGTCCCAGTGATGACTCTTCCTTTTTTCTGGCCCAGGATGGCATCCAGGAAATCCTTGTATTTAGTTGTCATGTCTCTTTAGTCTCTTCCAATCTATGTACAATTCCTCATTCATTTCCTGTCTTTCACATTTTCAACACACAGTGGAAGGTCTACAATTCAGCTGCTCAATATGGCAGCCACTAGCTACATTTGTTATTCAAATTAAAATTACTTTATATTAAATAAAATTAATTATACTATTTCAGTCACATTAACAACTTCAAGCATTCAATAACCATATGTGGTTCATAGTTACCAAACGGGACAGCATAAATATAGGACATTTCCATGATTACAAGAGGTTTGATAGGAACCCGGTGGTCTTCAGAATGACCCTCAACCTGGGCTTCTCTGACGTTTCCTCATGACCAGCCTCAGGTCATTCTGTCTTTGCAAGAATACCACAGAAATTTTCGAATATCTTCTTCCATTCTGTGGGTTGCCTCTTTATTTTGTTGACTGTTTCCTTTGCTGTGCAGAAGTTTTTTATCTTGATGAAGCCCCAAAAGTTCATTTTTGCTTTGTTTCCTTTGCCTTTGGACACATATCTTGAAAGAAGTTGCTGTGGCTGATGTCAAAGAGGTGACTGTCTATGTTCTCCTCTAGGATTTTGAGATTCCTGGCTTATGTTGAGGTCTTTCATCCACTTCGATTTTATCTTTGTGTATGGTGTAAGAGAATGGTCAAGTTTCATTCTTCTATACACAACTGTCCAATTTTCCCAGCACTATTTATTGAAGAGACTGTCTTTTTTCCATCGGACATTTTTTCTGCTTTGTTGAAGATTATTTGACCATAGAGTTGCGGGTCTATATCTGGACTCTCTACTCTGTTCCTTTGGTCTATGGGTCTGTTTTTGTGCCAGTACCATGCTGTCTTGGTGGTCACAGCTTTGTAGTAAAGCTTGAAATTGGGCAACGTGTTGCCCCCAGCTTTGTTTTTCTTTTTCAACATTTCCTTAGCAATTCAGGGTCTTTTCTGGTTCCATGTAAATTTTAGGATTGTTTGTTCCAGCACTTTGAAAAATGCTGGTAGAATTTTGATCAGGATGGCATTGAAAGTATAGATTGCTCTAGGCAGTATAGACATTTTAATAATGTTTATTCTTCCAATCCATGAGCATGGAATGCTTTTCCATCTTCTTGTGTCTTCTTCCATTTCTTTCATGAGTGTTCTGTAGTTCCTAGAGTACCAGATCCTTTACCTGTTTGGTTAGGTTTATTCTGAGGTATCTTATGGTTCTTGGTGCTAAATGGAATTGATTCTCTATTTTCCCTTTCTATATTTTCATTGTTAGTGTATAAGAAAGCAGATGATTTCTGTACATTGATTTTGTATCCTGCCACATTACTGAATTGCTGTATGAGTTCTGGTAGTTTAGGGGTGGAGTCTTTTGGGTTTTCCATATAAAGTATCATGTCATCTGCGAAGAGAGAGAGTTTGACTTCTTTGCCAATTTCAGTATCTTCTGTTTCTTTTTGTTGTCTGATTGCTGTTGCTAGGACTTCTAGTACTATGTTGAACAACAGTGGTGAGAGTGGGCATCCTTGTCATGTTCCTGGTCTCAAAGGGAAGGCTGTCAGCTTTTCCCCATTGAGAATGATATTCACTGTGGGTTTTTCATAGATAGATTTTATGAAGTTGAGGAATGTTCCCTCTGTCCCTATACTTTGAAGAGTTTTAATCAGGAATGAATGCTGTATCTTGTCAAATGCTTTTTCTTCATCAATTGAAAGGACCATGTGGTTCTTCTCTCTTCTCTTATTGACTTGTTCTATCACATTGATTGATTTGTGAATGTTGAACCACTCTTGCATCCCACAGATAAATCCCACCTGGTCATGGTGGATAATCTTTTTAATGTACTGTTAGATCCTATTAGCTAGGATCTTGTTGAGAATCTTGGCATCCATATTCATCAGGGATATTGGTCTGAAATTCTCCTTTCTAATGGGGTCTTTGCATGGTTTGGGGATCAAGGTAATGTTGGCTTCATAGAAAGAGTCTGGAAGTCTTCCTTCTCTTTTTATTTTTTTTGAAACAGCTTCAGGAGAATAGGTATTATTTCTTCTTTGAATGTTTGGTAGAATTCCCCAGGGAATCCATCAGGTCCTGGGCTCTTGTTTTTTGGGAGGTTTTTGATCACTGCTTCAATCTTATTCCTAGAGATCGGTCTACCCAAGATCTATAAAGAACTCCTCAAACTCAACACCCAAAAAACAGATAATCACATCAAAAAATGGGCAGAAGACATGAACAGACACTTCTCTAAAGAAGTCATATAAATGGCTATCAGACACATGAAAAAATGTTCATCATCATTAGCCATCAGGGAAATTCAAATCAAAACCTCACTGAGATACCACCTTACACTAGTTAGAATGGCCAAAATTATCAGGACAGGAAACAACAGGTGTTGGAGAGGATGTGGAGAAAGGGGAACCTTCTTACACTGTTGGTGGGAATGCAAGTTGGTGCAGCCACTTTGGAAAACAGTGTGGA
>RCUC01120123.1:0-13160 GCA_003697995.1 Taxidea taxus jeffersonii
GTTCTTATGTTCTAGATTTGAGGCATTCTGACAGGTGTGAGGTGATACCTCATTGTAGTTTTGATGTGCATTTCCCTGGCGATGAATAATGATGAACGTTTTTTCACGTGTCTGCTAGCCATCTGTATGTCTTCTTTAGAAAAAGATCTGTTCATGTCTTCTGCCCATTTTAAGTTGGATTATTTGTTCTTTAGGTGTTGAGTTCTATAAATTCTTTACCTATTTTTGATACTAATCCTTTTTCTGATATGTTATTTGCAAATATCTTCTCCCATTCCATAGGCTGCTTTTGGTTTTGTTTGTTTCCTTCATTGTGCAGGTACTTTTCATTTTGATGTAGTCCAAATAGTTTTTTTTTGTAGTTATTTTGATGTAGTCCAAATAGTTCATTTTTGCTGTTATTTCCTTTGTCTTAGGAGACATATCTAGAAAAACGTTGCTTGGCCAGTGTCAGAGAAAATACTGCCCGTGCTCTCTTCAGGGATTATTATGGTTTCACATCTTACAGTTAGATCTTTAATCCATCTTGAGTTTATTTTTCTGTATGGTTAAAGAAAGTGTTGTTTGTTGTTTGTTTTTGTTGTTTGTCCAGTCTTGTTCTTTGCATGCGGCTTTCTGTTTTCCCAACACCATTTGTTGAAGGGCCTGTCTTTTTCCCACTGTAGATTCATTCCTCCTTTGTTGAAGATTAATTGAGCATATAATTATAGGTTTTTCTGAGTTTTCTATTCCATTGATCTTTTCGTGTACTTTTATGCCAGTATCATACTATTTTAATTACTACGACCGTGTAATGTAACTTGAAATCTGGAATGGTGATAAGTACAGTTTGTTTTTCTTTTTCAAGATTTCTTTGGCTATTCAAAGTCTTTCATGGTTCCATACAAATTTTAGGATTGTTTGTTCTAATTCTGTGAAAAATGCTATTGGTGTTTTGATAGGATTTGCACTAAACAATAGATTGGTTTGGGTAGTATAGACATTTTAACAATATTTGTTCTTCTAATCCATGAGCATGGAACTGCTTCCATTTCTTTATGTCATCTTGAATTTCTTTCACCAATGCTTTATAGTTTTCATAGTACAGGTCTTTTACCTCTTTGGTTGAGTTTATTCCTAGATCTTTTATTGGTTTTGATGCAATTATAAATGGGACTGTTTTCTTAATTTTACTTTCTACTGCTTCATCCTTAGTATATAGGAATGCCACAGATTTTTGCACACTGATTTTGTATCCTGTGACTTTACAGAATTCACCTATCAGTTTTGGTGAATTTTTGGTGGTGTCTTTAGGGTTTTCTATATATAGTGTCATGTCATTTACAAATAGTAAGAGTTTGACTTCTTCCTTACCAATGTGGATGCCTTTTGTTTCTTTATGTTGTCTGATTGCTATGGTGAGGACTTCCAGCACTCTGTTGAATAAAAGTGATGAGAATGGACATCTTTGTCTTATTCCTGACCTTAGGGGAAAAGCTCTCAACTTTCAACCTTAAAGATGATGGTGGCTCTGGGTTTTTCATATAAGGCCTTTATTATGTTGAGGTATATTCCCTCTAGACCTACTTTGCAATGTATCATGAATAGATATTATATTTTGTTGAATACTTTTTCTGCATCTGTTGAAATGATCATATAGGTTTTTATCCTTTCTCTTATTGATGCCACCCATCACACTGATTATTTTGTGAATATTGAACTACCCTTGTATCCCAGGAATAAATCTCACTTGATCGTGGTCTATGATTTTTTTAATGTATTGTTGGAATAGGTTTGCTAATATTTTGTTAAGGATTTTTGCATCTATATTCACGAGATATACTGGCCTGTAGTTCTCTTTTATTGTGGTGTCTCTATCTGGTTTTGGTATCAAGGTTATACTGGCCTCTTAGAACAAATTTGGAAGTTTTTACTCCTCCTCTATTTTTTGGAATAGTTTGAGAAGAACCGGTATTAACTTTTCCTTAACTGTTTGGTAGAATTTGCCTGTGAAACTCTCTGGTCTTGGACATTTGTTGTTGGGAGTTTTTTGATTATTGATTCAATTTCATTGCTAGTAATTTGTCTGTTTAAATTTTCTATTTCTTTCTGCTTAATGTTTCTAGGAGTTTATTTCTTCTGAGTTGTCTAACCTGTTGGCATATAGATTTTCATAATATTCTACATAATTGTTTATATATTTTTTAAAGATTTTATTTATTTACTCGACAGACAGAGATCACAAGTAGGCAGAGAGGCAGGCAAAGAGAGAGGAAAGGAAGCAGGCTCCCCACTGAGCAGAGAGCCCTATGCGGGGCTCGATCCCAGGACCCTGAGATCATGACCTGAGCCGAAGGCAGAGGCTTTAACCCACTGAGCCACTAATTGTGCCCCTAATTGTTTATATTTTTGTGATGTTCGTTGTTATTTCTCCCCTTTGTTTTTTTTTTTTTTTTTTTTAAGATTTATTTATTTATTTATTTATTTGACAGGCAGAGATCACACAAGTAGGCAGAGAGGCAGGCAGAGAGGGGAGGGGTAAAGCAGGCTCCCTGCCGAGCAGAGAGTCCAATGCGGGACTCGATCCCAGGACCCTGGGATCATGACCCGAGCCGAAGGCAGCAGCTTAACCCACTGAGCCACCCAGGCATCCCTATTTCTCCCCTTTCATTAGTGATTTTATTGGGTCCTTCTCTCTCTCTCTCTCACTTTTTATGAGACTGGCCAGAGGTTTATAAACTTGGTTGTTGATTTCAAGAACCAGCTCCTGGCTTCAGTGATCTGTTCAATGTGGTTTTTTTTTTTTTTTCATTTCTATATAATTTATTTCTTCTTCTCTAATCTTTGTTATCTCTTTCATTTTCCTGGGTTTGAGTTTTGCTTATTCCTTTTCCAGCTCCTGTTGGTGTAGCGTAAGCTTAGGTTGTTTGTTTTAGGGTTTTTTTTTTTTTTTTTTGCTTCTTGAGGTAAGACTGTATTGCTATAAACTCCCCTCTTAGAACCACTTTTGCTGCATCCCAAAGATTTTGGACCATTGTTTTTTCATTTTCATATGTTTCCATGTAATTTTTGGTTTCTTCTTTGATTTCTTAGTTGACCCATTCATTGTTTTTTTAGTAGCATGTTATTTAACCTCTATTCTTTTGTGCTCTTTCCAGGTTCTTTATTGTGGTTGATTTCTATTTTCAGAGTGTTGTGGTCAGAAAAGATGCATGATAGGACTTTGATTTCTTTGAATTTGTTGAGACTTGTTTTGTGGCCTAATATGTGATCTATTCTGGAGAATGTTTCATGTGCACTTGAAAAGAATGTCTATTCTGCTGTTTTAGGGTAGAATGTTCTGAATATGTCTGTTAACTCCATTTGGTCCCCTGTGTCATTTAAAGCCACTGTTTCCTGGTTGATTTTCTGTTCAGCTAATCTGTCCATCAATGTAACTGGGGCATTAAAGTCCCCTACTAGTATTGTATTACTATCAATTATTTCCTTTATGTTTGTTATTAACTATTTTATGTATTTGGATGTTCCTGTGTTTGGTGCGTAAATATTTACAATTGTTATATCCTCTTGTTGGGTTGTCCCCTTTATTATTACATAGCGTTTTCTCTTGTTACAGTCTTTGTGTGTGTGTTTTTTTTTTAAGATTTTATTTATTTATTTTGACAGACAGAGATCACAAGTAGGCAGAAAGGCAGGCAGAGAGAGAGAGGAGGAAGCAGGCTCCCCACTGAGCAGAGAGCCCGATGCGGGGCTTGATCCCAGGACCCTGGGATCATGACCCGAAATGAAGGCAGAGGCTTTAACCCACTGAGCCACCCAGGCACCCCTACAGTCTTTGTTTTAAAGTATATTTTGTGTGATATAAGTATTGCTACACTGGCTTTCTTTTGACATCCATTTGTATGATAAATATTTTCCATCCTCTCACTTTCAACCTACAGGTGACTTTTGGTCTGAAGTGAGTCTCTTGTAAGCAGCACATAGATGGGTCTTGCTTTTTTTTTTTTTTTTAAGATTTTTTAATTTATTCATTTGAGAGAGAGAGAGAGAGAGCACAAGCAGGGGGAGAGACAGAAAGTGAGGAAGAAGCAAATTCTCCACTGAGCCGGGAGACTGACACAGGGCTCAATCCTAGGACCCTGGGATCATGACCCAAGCCGAAGGCAGATGCTCAACCATCTGAGCCACCCAGGTACCCTGGGTCTTGCTTTTTTATCCGCTTTGTTGCTCTATACCTTTTGATTGAAACATTTAGTCCATTTATACTCAAAGTGATTATTGATAAATATATATTTATTGCCATTTTGTTACTTGTTTTCTAGTTGTTTCTATAGATTTTCTCTGATCCTTTCATCTCTTGCTCTTGTTCATGGGTTGTTGGCTTTCTTTAGTGATATACTTAGATTCCTTTCTCTTTATTCTTTGCGTATGTATTATGAGTTTCTGATTTGTGGTCACCATTAGGTTTGTATATAAATTTTCTACATATAGTAGTCTATATTAACTAAACCCATTCCTACTCCTCTCCCCCATGTTTTAGGTATATGATGTCATATTTTACATTCTTTTGTTTATGAATTCGACTGATTTTTTTCTTTTTTTTAATTTAAGCTTTTTTTATTTAAACATATAATGTAACCCCACCACCCTCTCCCAACCCCTCTCCCCCCCAACCCCCTCAGTTTGTTTTATGACATTAAGAGTCTCTTTTGGTTTGTCTCCCTCCCAATCCCATCTTGTTTCATTTTTTCTTTTCCTACCACCTTAACCCCCACCCCCGTTGCATCTCCACTTCCTCATATCAGGGAGATCATATGATAGTTGTCTTTCTCCGATTGACTTATTTCACTAAGCATGATACCCTCTATCCATCCATGTTGTCGCAAATGGTAAGATTTCATTTCTTTTGATGGCTGCATAGTATTCCATTGTATATATATACCACCTCTTCTTTATCCATTCATCTGTTGATGGATATCTAGGTTCTTTCCATAACTTGGCTATCGTGGACATTGCTGCTATAAACATTCGGGTACACGTGCCCCTTCGGATCACTACGTTTGTATCTTTAGGGTAAATACCCAGTAGTGCAATTGCTGGGTCATAAGGTAGCTCTATTTTCAATTTTTTGAGGAACCTCCATGCTGTTTTCCAGAGTGGTTGCACCAGCTTGCATTCCCACCAACAGTGTAGGAGGGTTCCCCTTTCTCCACATCCTCGCCAGCATCTGTCATTTCCTGACTTGTTCATTTTAGCCATTCTGACTGGTGTGAGGTGGTATCTCATTGTGGTTTTGATTTGTATTTCCCTGATGCCGAGTGATGTGGAGCACTTTTTCATGTGTCTGTTGGCCATCTGGATGTCTTCTTTGCAGAAATGTCTGTTCATGTCCTCTGCCCATTTCTTGATTGGATTACTTGTGAATTCGACTGATTTTTATAGAAATACTTATTTTTACTGCTATTGTGTTTTTACTTTTCATACTCTTACAGTCTTTTCTTTCGATTCAAAGAGTTCCCTTTGATATTTCTTGGGCGATTGATTTAGTGGTCATGAACTCCTTTAGTTTTGTTTGCCTGAGAAACTCTTTATCTCTCCTTATATTCTGAATGATAACCTTGCTGGATAGAGGATTCTTGGTTTCAGATTTTACCTTTTTAGCACTTTGAATATATCATGCTACTCCCTTCCAGCTTGCCAGGTTTCTGCTAATAGCCTTATGGGGTTTTCCTTGTATGTAACTGTCTTCCTTTCTTTTGCTACTTTAAAATTTTTTTCTTTATCACTACTTTTTGTCATTTTAGTTACTATATGTCTTGGGTTGAATTTTGGGGGGGATCTCTATGCCTCCTGCATCTGGATATCTGCTTCCTTCCATAGATTAGGGAAGTTTTTAGCTCTTATTTCTTTAAATAAATTTTCTGCCCTCCTTTCTCGCTCTTCTTCTTCTGAAATCCCTATATTGTGAATGTTATTATGCATGATAGAGTCATTGAGTTCCCTAACACTATTCTTGATTTGCATAATTTTCTCTCCTCTCCTTTGTTCAGCTTGGTTACTTTCTATTACTCTGCCTTCTGGGATGTTAATTGGTTCCTCTGCTTCCTCTAGCTTGCTATTTGTTTTATCAAGTGTATTTTTAATTTCACTTATTGTGTTCTTGATTTCTGCTTTGTTCTTTTTTTTAATCGCTGTGACAAGGGTCTCACTGATGTCCTTTACTCTTCTCAGGTCCAGTAAGTATCTTTATGATCATTTCTTTAAATTCTCTATCAGACATATTACTTATATCCATTTTGCTTAGATCTCTTGCTGTGGTTTTGTCCTGGTTCTTTCATTTGGGACATATTTCTCTGTCTCCTCATTTTGTCTAACTCTCTGAGTCTGTGTGTTAGGGAAGTCAGCTACTTCTTTTGCTCTTGACAATAACAGCCTTATGAGGAAGAGGTCTTGTAGTACCCTGCAGTGCTGTGTCCCCTGTCCCCTTCAGAGAATGCCTCCTATGTGTGTGGCATGGGCTCTGCTATTGAGTCTTATCTTCTTTTTCCTTTGGTCCAGTTGTCTGCAGAGGCTCTCTTTGTCTATTGTGGGCAGTTCCCAGCAGAGGTGGGGAACATTTTAACAAAACGTGGTGGTCTGCTTGCAAAATGAGACTTGCCAGAACTGAGGTCCTACAAAGTGCATGGGTTGGGAGAAGAGTGTTGGTACTGGGTTGGTTCCTGCAGGGCAGGGAAATGGTGCCTGCCAACTCCTTTGTTCCTGGAGGGCTCACCCATGATCCCTGCCTCTCAGGACCATGCTCTAAGATGAACAAATCACTCTACCTCTTGTTTTCCCCCAGTGTTTTTCAAACTGCTGGTTCTATGCTGTATCTTCACAGGCTGTTTCTTATGCTGTCTCTTTCATGGTGGAGACTCCACTTCCGAATACCCTCCAAGGCTCTCCTAGAACCGAGCTTGCCAATTTTTAAAATTCTAGGTTTAAGTCCCGCTGGTTGTAATAATTTTTGAAGTTCGGCTCCTCTTGCCTTCAAAGGCAAGTGTTATGGAGATTTTTCCTTCCCATTTGTGGGCTTCCCAGTGTGGAACTCTATTTCCCCACCTTCTCCACCCTACTGACTCTCTCCCCACCATGGTAGGCCAAGGTCTGTTTTGCTCTCAGACTGTGTCTTCACCCATCCTACCTTCTTTGATGTGGTCTCTTCTTTACCTTTAGTTGAGGAGTTTGTTCTGTCAGTCTTTGGGTCATTTCCTTGGTTATTTACACTGATGTGAGTGTTATCTAGGTGTATCATGGGACAAGGCAAGCTTAGGGTCCTCCTACTTCGCCATCTTCCCATCTGACCTCCACAATCATTTTAATTATGGAAACATTAGAAGTGTTCCCTGCATAATCTCAAAGGAAGAATAAGCACCCACTATCACCACTCCATTCCACATTTTACTGAAGAAAATAAAACCATCATTTTTATATGATATGATTCTTTACTTAAAAACAGAAAATCTGACAAAAATTATATTAAAATAATAAGAATTGCTCATTGAGGCTGGATATATGATAAACAAGCAAAAGTCAATTGTATTTCTGGATACAAGAACAAATAATTAGAAAAATTAATTTTAGAAAACTCACCAACAGTAGCAAAAAAAAGTATAAAGTATCTGGGAATAAATCTAAAAAATATATGCAAGAGCAGACCATAGAAAATTGGAATATTTTCTAGAAGACATAAAAGAAAAACTAAATAAATAGAAACATATCCCATGTTCATGGATTGCTATATTTAATATTAAAAAGATGTCAGTTGTCCATAAGCTGATTTATAGAAACAATGCAGCCACATTTAAAATATCAATTCTTGTATATATATTTTTTTGATGAAACTAAACAAGCTAATGCTATAATCTATATGAAGGAGGTAAAGGATAAGAATCCAAAACACTCCTGAAGAAGGAAGGAGGGTTTTTCCTATGAATAATATAAAGTTACAGTAATTGAAATGGTATGAAATATAAGCAGGAATAGAAAAATTGATCAATGAAGTAGAATAGAATAGCCAAAAAATAATTGCACAAATACATATCAAAATATGTGGCAGTGGTACTACATTAGTGGGCAATGGAGGAACAATTTAATAATAGAATAAATATTCAAGAGGAAAAAAGAAAAGCTGTTTACTACCTCACTTCACACCAAAATAAAATCCAAAAATAAATCAAACAAAAATACCCCCAAATAAGCTATAGAATGGTTAAAACTTATATTTCAAAAGCAAAAATTTTAAGACCTTTAAATATAATATAAATGAATATCTTTCTTATCTGGGCCTAGGAAAAAATTCCATAAACATGGCACACAAAAAGACCACCATAAAGAACATATTGTTTAATCTGACTACACTAAAATAAAGAACTTCTAGACATCAGAAGACGCCTTACAGAGAATGAAAAGACACAACACCAACTGAGAAAAGATATTTGCTACCCATAAAAATAACTTCCCTGTGGGTTGAAAATGAATAAACAACTCAAAGGGAAGCAGGCAAAAGCATTAATCAGAATTTTATAGAAGTGGAAACACATATGGTTAATAAACACTCAGAGCCAAACAATAATATTACTAATCAGAGAAGCAAAATTCATGATTACAATGAATCATTATACACTTAACTCAACTGGCAAAACAAAAGAAATATGCCAGTGTTAAATACAGGAGAAGACTAAGTTCTTGTACAAAGGGAGGGCAAAGATGGTGGAGGAGTAGAGGACCCTATTTCAACCAGTCCCCTGAATTGAGCTTGATATTTCCAGACCACTCTGAACACCCACAAAATCAGCCTGAGATATAAAAAGATATAGCTGGATCTCTACAGACAGAGTATCTCCAGCTGTTGATTTCAAGGTATGAAGTGGGGAGTCATGATTCTACAGGGAGATATTGGAAGATAAACAGAAAGTGGAGGGAGCCTCCAGGATCCTGCACCAATAGAGTGCAAAAGCCTCTCATGCTGGGGACTGGGCACAGACTTGCAGACTGGTAGCAGTGGGGAAAGGACTTTAGGGCAGCCCCTCAGACTGAAACCTGGATGCTGTGGTTTTCAGCACCATAGACAAAAACAGGCAGTGTGGCCTGGAGGGCTCACTGGAGAACTGACTGATCTCTCTGTTCTGAGACAGAGGTTTCGATATGGTCACTTCTGCTGGGACTCTTGGAAGAGATGTGGAAAGCCACCAGGGAAGCCCCCAGAGAGCAACAGCCCCCCAAAATTGGTTTTCACTGAGTCCAATTCCCCCTGCAACAGGGGGCAGGGCAACTCTGCCCAAACGGGGTTGTCTGAATAACAGTGTGGCAGGCCCATTCCCCAGAAGACAGGCTGGAAGAACAAGAGACTGACAACCCTAAGGTCCCTATAAAACAGGTGCATCTTGCTTTGGTTGTGGTCAATAATCTGGATTCTGTATATCCCTCAACCACCCCTCAACAGGATGACTAAGAAGAGGAATCCCTAATACAGGGAAAATTCAGAGACTGTGACCTCTGCTGTGGAACTAATGGATATGGATATAAGCAAGATGTCAGAAACAGACTCAGAGTAACAGTTATGCACACAATAGCTAGGATGGAGAAAACCATTAATGGTAACATAGATTCTCTAAGCACAGAAATGAGAGCTGATCTGGCAGAACTTAAAAATGCTATCGATGGGATCCAATCTAATCTAGATACTCTAACAGCTAGGGTAAATGAAGCAGAACAAATTAGTGATCTAGAAGACAAACTGATAAAAAGAAAGAACAAGAGGAGGCCTAGAACAAACAGCTTAAAATCCATGAAAACAAAATTAGAGAAATAAATGATGCCAAGAAACATTCCAATGTCAGAATTATTGGGATCCCTGAGGGGGTAGAGAGAGAAAGAGGACTAGAAGATATATTTGAGCAAATTGTAGCTGAGAACTTCCCTAATCTGGGGAATGAAACAAACATTCGTGTCCTAGAGGCAGGACTCCTCCCAAGATCAAAGAGAATAGACCAATGCCTAGGTACGTAATAGTAAAACTTGCAAATCTTAAAACCAAGGAAGCCATCTGAAGGGCCATTAGGAGGAAGAGATTCCTTATGTACAGAGGGAGAAAAATCAGAATAACATTAGACCTGTCCACAGAGACCTGACTAGCCAGAAAGAGCTGGCAAAACATATTTAGGGTACTGAATGAGAAGAACTTGCAGCCAAGAATGCTTTATCAGACAAGGTGTCATTTAGAATGGAGGGAGAGATAAAGAGCTTCCAAGACTGGCAAAAACTGAAAGAATGTGTGACCCCTAAGTTGTCCCTGCAAGAAATATTGGAGGATGTTCTATAAAAGTAGAAAGACCTCAAGACTGATATAGAACAGAAATTTAGAGACAATCTATAGAAACAAGGACTTCAGAGACAACATGACAACAATAAAATCATATCTTTCAATAATCACCCTCAACATGAATGGCCTATGAAATGGCATGAAATGACACAGGGTTGCATATTGTATAAAGACAGGACCCATCCATATACTGTCTACAAGAGACATATTTTGAACCTAAAGATACATCCAGACTGAAAGTGAAGGGATGGAGAACCATCTTTTATGACAATGGACCTTAAAAGAAAGCTGGCGTAGCAATTCTCATATCAGAAAAACTAGATTTTAAGCTAAAGACTATAGTTAGAGATACAGAAGGACACTATGTCATTCTTAAAGGGTCTGTCCAACAAGAAGATCTAACAATTGTAAATATCTATGCCCACAACATGGGAGCAGCCAACTACATAAGCCAACTGTTAGCCAAAATAGCCAACTGTTAGGCAATATAATAATACATTAATAGTACAAGACCTCAAATTCCACTCACAGCAATAGACAGATCATCTAAACATAAAATCAAGAAACAAGAGCTTTGAATGACACACTGGACCAGATGGACCTCATAGATATATACAGACCATTCCACCCTAAGACAACAGAATACTCATTCTTCTTGAGCACATATGGAACTTTCTCCAGAATAGACCACATACTGGGTCACAGATCAGGTCTCAGGTGACACCAAAAGATTGAGATTATACCCTGCATATTCTCAGACCACAGTGCTTTGAAACTGGAACTCAATCACAAGAAAAAGTTTAGAAGAAATTCAAACACTTGGAAGCTAAAGACCATCTTGCTCAAGAATATTTGGGTCAGAGCGCCTCGGTGGCTCAGTGGGTTAAGCCTCTGTCTTTGGCTCAGGTCATGATCCCAGCGTCCTGGGATCTAGGCCCACATTGGCTCTCTGCTCAGTGGAGAGCCTGCTTCACTCTCTCTCTCTGCCTGCCTCTCTGCCTACTTGTGATCTCTCTCTGTCAAATAAATAAATAAATAAATAAAATACATATATATAAAGAATGTTTGTGTCAACCAGGAAATCAAAGAAGAACTTAAACAATTCATGGAAACCAATGAGAATGAAAACACTTCTCTCCAAAACCTATGGGATATGGCAAAGGTAGTCCTAAGGGGAAATACATAGCCATCCAAGCCTCACTCAAAAAAATAGAAAAATCCTGAATGTACAAACTATCTTTACACCTTAAAGAACTGGAGAATCAACAACAAATTAAGCCCAACCCACACATAAGAAGGGAAGTAATAAAGATTGGAGCAGAGATCAATGAATTAGAAACCAGAAATTCATCATGAAACTAGAAGCTGGTTCCTTGAAAAAAATTAATAAGATCAACAAACCACTAGCCAGATTTAGTAAAAAAAAAAGAGAAAGGACCCAAATTAATAAAATTATGAACAAAAGGGGAGAGATCATGAATAACAAACACCAAGGAAGTAGAAACAACCATCAGAAATTATTATCAACAGCTATATGCCAGTAAGTTAAGCAGCCTAGAAGAAATGGATGCATTCCTGGAAATCTATAAGCCACCAAGACTGAAAGAGGAAGAAATTGACAACCTAAATAGACAAATAACCAGTGATCAAAAACCTCCCAAAAACCAAGTCCAGGACCTGATGGATTCTCTGGGGAATTCTACCAAATATTCAAAGAAGAAATAATACCTATTCTCCTGAAGCTGTTTCAAAAAATAGAAACAGAAGGAAAACTTCCAGACTCTTTCCATAGGCCAGCATTACCTTGATCCCAAAACCAGGCAAAGACCCAATGAAAAAGGAGAATTTAACACCAATAACCCTGATGAATATGGATGTCAAAATTCTCAACAAGATCCTAGCTAATAGGATCCAACAGTACATTAAAAGGATTATCCACCACAAGCAGGTGGGATTTATCCCTGGGATGCAAGGGTGGTTCAACATTCACAAATCAATCAGTGTGCTAGAACACACTAATAAGAGGAGAGAGAAGAACCACATTGTCCTCTCAATTGATGCAGAAAAAGCATTTGACAAAATATAGCATCCTTTCCTGATTAAAACTCTTCAGAGTATAGGGATAGAGGGAACATTTCCTCAATTTCGTAAAATCCGTCTGTGAAAAACCCACGGCAAATATCCTTCTCAATGGGGAAAGGCTGAGAGCCTTTCCCTTAAGATCAGGAACACGACAAGGATGACCACTCCTGTCACTATTGTTCAGCATAGTACTAGAAGTCCTAGCAACAGCAATCAGACAACAAAAAGAAATAAAAGGTATTCAAATTGGCCAAGAAGAAGTCAAACTCTCTCTCTTCACAGATGACATGATAGTTTATGTGGAAAACCCAAAAGACTCCACCCCAAATTACTAGAACTTATAGTTCTAGTAATTCAGTAATGTGGCAAGATACAAATTCAGTAATGTGGCAGGATACAAAATCATTGCATAGAAATCAGTTGCTTTCGTATACACTAATAATGTAATAGTAGGAAGAGAAATTAAAGAATTGATTCCATTTACAATAGCACCAAAACCCATAAGATACCTTGGAATAAACATAACCAAAGAGGTAAAGGATCTATACTCTAGGAACTACAGAATACTCATAAAAGAAATCAAAGAAGACACAAAAAGATGGGAAAATATTCCATGATCATGGATTGGAAGAATCAACATTGTTAAAATGTCTATGCTGCCCAGAGCAATCTATACTTTCAAAGCCATCCTGATCAAAATACCAATGGCATTTTTTGAAGTGGTAGAACAAACAAC
>RCUC01120124.1:0-25877 GCA_003697995.1 Taxidea taxus jeffersonii
CAATAAGCTAACTTACTAAATGGGAGAATCAACAGATTTTATATTTATGGAAAAATCAACATTATACATGTATATATAAAATGAGTGGTGGACAATGGCATTCCAGGAAGAAAAATTAACATATCAAAGGCAAAGAAGCAGAAAAGTAGCAAGCAAGCTTTCTGGGTCACTGTAATTAAGTTGATGGTGTGATGATACAAAATAGAATAAACATAATAGATGGTTTGGCTGGAATGGAGGGTAGAGGCCTAGTTGACTTTCTAGCATCTGGACTTTTTCTTTCCTTTCAAATCAGGGAGATAATATTTTAAGATACAACATTCAAGAAATTAAATCTAGTAACAATGTGGAAGATAGACTGGATAATAGAAAGACTGAAGACAGGGGTGCCTGGGTGGCTCAGTGGGTTAAAGCCTCCGCTTTTGGCTCAGGTCATGATTTCAGGGTCCTGGGATCGAGCCCCGCATCGGACTCTGCTCAGCAGGGAGTCCTGCTTCCTTCTTCTCTCTCTGCCTGCCTCTCTGACTCCTTGTGATCTCTGTCTGTCAAATAAATAAATAAATAGAACCTTTAAAAATAGAAAGACTGAAGACAGAGAGCTTAGTACAACTGAGAAGCAAATCTTCTGGGAGTCTGTTCAGAATTGCCACATTTAGGAGACACCATAGCACCATGGATTTTGCTTTGGTTTTGATGATACTCAGGCACCTCTCACACTTAACCAGCTTGTGACATCGGGCAATGTCCTTATTTTTCTTTCCCTTAAAATTTTACTGAGACCAGGTATGTCACTAGAGTCATCTGAATGAATGCCATCTTCTAGTGGGGATTTACATAAGGAAATGCTATGGCACAGATCCTTGAATATTGCTAACGAATTAAAGTCTACAAATGTTAAAATAAAACAAAAATTTTCATATCATTTAAATATATTAAAAACTATAAAATGAAGGAAGGTTTAGCAAAATGTTCACACTGTAATAAAAGTGTTGATGTTAATTTATTTTCTTTCTGTATGTACATACAACCCATATTTAGGGAGTAAGTAAAAAACCATTTAAATCAAATACAAACTTGGGGGCATATCTCTAAGACATATGTGAGACTTAAAGTAATAAATACATACACATATATTTCTGATTTAATCTTTACTAGACAACACCCTTTATGTAACAAAAGAGAATAGTTATGTAATAAATATACTGTAGTTTCTATCAAATGTGGTTATGATCCACATAGATAAGACAAATGTATACATCTGGGCACAATAGAATAGAATGCAGTATTATAGGTAAAAGAAATACGATATTTCATTACTATTTTTTGTAGGTAAAGGGTATATGATATCCCATTACTATTTTATTGCAGATAAAGGGAATATGATATTCCATTACTATTTTGTTTCAGTTAGGTTTGGTTTAATAGGGATTTTGCTGTTTGAACTTGTAATGAATCAAGGCAATCTTCTATATCCAAACCTGTTATGAATTTGTCAAACTAACACACACTAGGCGAACACAAGGTGCCAGGTAGTAGTCGAATTTCGACAACAGACCACAAAAGAAATGAAAATAAAGTTTATTACCCACGGATTCTGGAGGAAGTATCCAGCAGGCTTCAGGGAGCTACATGGGAGGTGAGAGGAGACAGGGTACAGATGGAGACAGACAGGACCTAAGACACATGTCTTTATTAGGGTATGCGAGTGGAGTGCCAGGGATCCCTGGATTAAGGCCGTGTTGGTCAATTCAAACTAAAAGATGGGGTTTTAGTACGCCCCAAAGAAGTCTTACCATAGGGGCACATTAAGAAAAGTTGTTGAGAAACAGGGGAGACTGTTAGTCCCAAGGGCTGCTGGAAACGTTCTATCAGAATGGACATCTAGTTGTGACTCTGAGGGCTGCTATCTTGGGCCTGTCCTTGTCTGAGGGCCTAGTGTCGGGTGAAGGTCACTGGAGGCTGCTTCGTCAAACAAAACAGATGCCAGAGCAACAATATCTCAGCTTAGCTAAACTCTTGAAAAAAACCTGGAGATGAGCAGAGTGTCTTGGTTACCAGAAAGTTCATGATGAACGGGTTCCTAGTTCTTTCACGACCTAACAGTTCAAACAAAAAAAGATTAAAAAGTTGTGCTTACATAACATATTTCTTTTTTTTTTACATAACATATTTCTGAGAAATAATTTTGCTTTGATATTCTTGTGCTTTTCTTTGATTCCTCTCTCTAAATAAACTAAAAGAAATTATATTTTAGACTTGTAACTTGTCCAGATTAACATTTTGCTGCTACTTTTGGGTAGCCCAGTAAAGAGCTATCAAAATCATTTCTGAATGTGTTGCTGTGAACTTAATGGTGCTTAAAATACAAAATACTATTTTTTAATTGTTCCTTTCATAGGCCTTACTGCTCAAAATTATCCAGTAACAACTTTCTTTGCTATACTGTAACTCATAACAGTAGCACTTAACAAATGAGGAATAACTTAAGGAAATACTAAGAAATCAACATTCCATTTTTGCTTTTTTTTTTAATTATCTAAAGGCCTCAGGGCAAGAGGTCTAAAGGTATAATATTGCAGAAAGTGGAAACTGACATTGCTGTCATTTAAGCCTTTTAATATCTCACAATAGGCATTTGTGCTTAACAACACAGAATATAGCAGTGATGAAATTTATATTTCTTTTTTTTGAAATTTATATTTCTGTTAGAATATGTGTAATTATACATAAATGTGAATGACCTTAGATTTATGTACGCTTACATTGCATCTTGGCATCTGCTGTGAAAACTATGCTATTTGCATGGCTACATGATAAGAGCTCAAAGGTTTGGAGGCAATCATTGTTTGAAGGTGGTATTACCCATAAAGTGTATAAAATGGATCATTAAGTTCCTACAAGAATGTCTTTCAAGCAGAACCCTAGAATATTAACTTTCTCTTCCCTTCCTCCCTCTTCCTTCTTTCCTGGTTTTCTTTCTTTCTTTCTTTTTTTTTTTTTTTTCATATATATTGAAGAATACCAGTCTTTAACTATAATAGACCCTGGGAACACCAGCATGAAAAACAAACCAAACCAAACAAAAACTATGTTCCTTCCTCTTTGGAAAGTCTCTGTATTTTGATGGATAACTACATGTAAGTAGCCCAACACAAGATAATACGACACAAGCCAAAGTAGAGGCATAAACAAACTGCTGACTGAGTCCAAGTGGGCGATTTGCTTTTTTACTGCAGAAATTGAGAGTGGCTTTAGAAACCTCCTGCAGTTATAAACAGTGCAGGCGCACTGACGGATCATCCCGAGGGTATCTCTTAACAGTAAAGGGCAATCTCCTAAAGTAGAGATTATCTCCTCTAAATGCCTTATATCCTCAGCTTTTCAGCCTTTAACGAAGGCATATAGCTATAGAGATGCCTCTGGAGAATTTGGGAAGGAAGGCAAAGATGAATTCTCTACCCACTTAAGAGTTTCAAATGTGCAAACTTTTCGGGCTCCATAACATTAATATGTTATATTTTATTAGTGGATTTTTAAACCGACAGTCATCAAATAATTTTCAATTCCTGTTGATCTACTGGGATTCAACTAAGTAACCTGAGCCCACCAGTCTGTCACCACATAAAGCCTAGGAATGTCACACTCATTTATTTTCCTATGAGAAGTTAGTTCTCTTTTTAGAGAGATTTATTGTGAACTGCCTACTACATCAACATATTGGATATTTTATTTGAAAATTTATCTTACTCTTAGGTCAAGAAAGCTGTACCTCTGCCTTCTTATAAACTCATCATTTTAACATCATTTTGTGAAAAGCGTGAATTAATTATCACCTGTCTATTTTCTTATTGCAATTGAAGTTTCCTTATTACACATTTTCACTGCCTCCAAAATAAACATTTTATATTACTTCATGTCTGGGCATTTCTGACTTTTTAATTATTGGCTATTTGATTTCTTAAAAATAAAAATGTAATGTAATTATAATTTCTTTTAGCAAAACATTTCATGAATTACTGGCTATATAACTAAGTCCTTCATTTGTCAGTACTGGTCTATGTGCCATTAAATTTCTATTTATTATCTCACCAACTTCATTCATTTGTAATCTGATTTTAATTTAATAAGGGCTTTAACATAGAATGCCTGAGACCTTCTGGACATATTCTACTACTTTTGTACAGTTAGGAAAATTTCAAAGAGCTTTCACACTAAAATTCCTGAGAAACTACTTTTGCCTTAAGAGATTGATATTTTATGTAGAATTCTTTTAACTCAACATTTTATGAAGCATATAAGCAGCAAGAACAGCCACAAACCCTGAGCTGTTGATTGCTAAAGTGAAATCTGCTTAATTTCAAAATGAGAAGAAAAAAATCAAGTGCATTTTTCTATAACTATAAAAAAAGAGATCCATAATTGTACTTGTTTGCTTTTACTTTCAATCAGCGTTTCTGGCATTGCATAGATATAATGTCTTCTTTTTTTTTTTAATTTAAATTGGGTCTAATTAACATATACTGTATTATTAGTTTCAAGGTAACATAATGTCTTCTTAGATTTTTATTGGCAGTAGAATCCTTGTTACTTAAATTAATGATCCATGTATGTCATGATTTGAATATGTAAGTACAATTCCACTAAATACTTAATTTTCAAGTTATTTCTTCTTGGATTTATACTGTGCTATAATAGAAAAAATCTGGACTCACAGCTTAGCTCTCTTCTGCACACAATGACACTATATCCCCTCTGCCAGATTATGTCTCTTCTAAATGCTCACATCATTCACCATCACATCCATCCTAAAAGGAGGGACCAACATGTGGAGTTCTATAATACATAATGCATGTGAGATGGAATGTGATATTTTTTCAGATGGGTCCCTGCTGTTGCCTCATGGTTATTCATTTGGGAGGTTGAAGACACTAACACTCAGCAAGTGATTGCAAGATGATCAAAGTGTTTCCATCAGTAGAGAATTCAAGTGTGAAGCTAATTCTTTAATGAGCTGACAAGGAAAGTCTCACCTTAGTTTATTAATCTGCTTCAATTCTCTAGAATTTCTCCCTGTCTGTACTATATTCAATCAATCAGTAAATCGTTTTATCCTATATACAATATATCTCTGAACTTTACCATCTTATTTCAAATCATCACCACTTTTAATATACCAACTGATCTACCAAACACCCATGGTGTATGTAGCAAAACAATAAACATACCATAGTTTGTATCTTCTGTAATTATAGCTCATACCTGTTCCACAGCACCACCAAGTGAAACAGAACTTGCAATTTGTTATTATAGGTGAATCATTTATTATTGCATTATCATTTTAATTGTCACCTAGATTCTGTTCAATTCACAGAAGCCAGATTGATTCTTTTACAAACTTGAGTTATATCATGTCACTGCTCTGATGAAAACCTTCCAACGGCTACACATATCACTCGGAAGAAAATCCAAGCTACTCTCCCCTATTCTAGAAGGTTATTCATTACTCTCCACATTCATCTCTCTGGTCATGTCTTTAATCACGCTGTTCCTGACTTACTCTGCTCCAAACACACTGGCATGCTTGCTGTTTCTCAAATACTCTGGATGTGGTGATCCCTCACAGTCTCTGTCCTTGATGTTACCTCTGTCTGGAAGATTCTTCTTCAAGCTATCTGCATAGTTTGCTTTCTAGTTTGGGCTTTTGCTCATACATCTTTTTCTTCCTATCAGAATCATATTTCTTCTTTCCATTATTATGATATCTTACCTCTTTTATGTTTTCTTCTTAGAACTTATCATCCTTGAATATATTACATATGTATTTATTCTCTATCTCATTTCTTAAATATTAGTTATAATTGAATATTAGTTCAATGTGTGCCATTATGCCATAGTATTTTAGAAAGTGCTTTCATGTATAAAACTACTTATATTTAACCCAGTTCTGCTTCTTATTGGCTATGGGACAGGACACAGCTGTCTTAAAAGATAAGCGCATCAGTCTCCGTTCTGTCATCCAGTACCTAACTCTGGGTTGTAAGGAGTTCACATGAGTTAACTGTTTAGAAAAGTACCTGGTACATATAAGACACTGTGTAAGTGCTGGTTATTATTTTTAAATAGAATGAGAGAGAGAAAGAGAAAGAGAGAGAGTTTTTTTTGCTCTGACACATAGAAAATTTACTGGTTGGTGTTCATTTAATACTTATGAATGAAACAAAAACACTCCACACATATTTACATATCATATTAGTTGTTAGGTTGGATTCTTTTATGTTAATAAAATAAAAATGTTACTTGCATTTGTATAATGGTGATTGATTTGTAAGATAAATATATAAAATATAATGCTTGGAATAAATATTATGAAAAGCAAGACGTGACAGTGAATACTTTCTCAGTTTTTTTTTAATCCATTTTAAATTACTGATTATGTAACTTCAGGAAGACATTCATATTTCATGACTACAATTTCTTCATCTTTTAAAAAGTCTCAGTGTCATTTACTTCATAATATTGTTTATGGTGACCAAGTGCCTATCTGTATAGACCATAAAGCAGTGCTTACAATGATAAATATCCAATACATTTTCCTCCATTCCCCTACCTTTACCTTTTACACCCACTCTGTTTTGTCGTATACCATGGTGAAGAGTAAGTTTTGAACCAGGATATTAACATTCAAAGTCCATTCTTGCAACTTGTTACCTGTGTCCCCAGATAAATTACTTAACCACTCAGAGTCACAGTTTTCTTGCATGTAAAATGAAGATACTAATGTTATAATAATGTTAAGCCATAAAGATGGTATGTGAATTAAATTACTTAGTAAAGGTAAAGGTCTTGGAACTGTGGTGGACCCTTATTAAGCATTCAGTGATGTTAGTTATGACTGCTAGCAGTATTCTTAATGGTTTTCAATGTGATTTCTCCATTACATACTAATTTAAACAAAAATGAGATAAATTATTTAATTAAAACATTATACTAGCTAGAAAATGCATATCAGTGATGAAGCATGATAATCTATATCAAGGTTACAGATGAAAGAATAGCAAATAGTATATAACCAAGCATTGAAATTGATCTAAATTCTAGGTTTCAGTAATACTCAGTTTCTTTAGGTCCATAGTAGCTGTTTAGGGCACTTTATTTTCAGAAGAGAAATTGGTAGAACTCCTTACCTGTATTATACGTTTTTATTCCAGTCTCATGCTGCATTTAATGTTTACACTTAAAATTGTCTCCACTGGGATTATAAATTATATGGTTGCCTTTTCTAAATTTAAGCCTGTGAGAAAAGTGCACTCTAGAAGTTTGTCCTTCAAAACTACTTTTCAAAGAAACTGACAAAAGTCATTTTTAAGAAATAATGTTTAAAATATATAATATTTAACCTACCTATATACCTATATCTATCCATCAAGAGGCTAAATACATAGATGAGGACATATTATGTGTATTTTGCAATGTCAAGGATATAGAGTCAAATATTTGATGACTGGAAGGGTAAACTCTGGTAAACATTAGCGCTGTTTATTAAGAATTTTTGGCATGTTCTCACACAGGAAATGGGTAAAATTAAACTTGCCTACTTCTTTGAAGTAACTTGTTTTGTGCTGTGAAACGAGGGTGAGAGGCATGCATTTATTTCCTGAGGGAAGCTTTCAGAACATAATCTGATTTCACCACTTTTTTTTTCCAACTTCTGCCTAGGAAATAAGCAATGTTCCATATGATGTCTGTTTCTTCAGTATAGATCCTAGAGTGAGGAAAATGCGCAGTAGATCCATCAGCCAGTTTGTGATATACGGGCAGTGTATGAGAAAAAAAAAATGTGTGTTGCTTTCAGCCACTTTTTGTAGCACAACCTATTTTAAGAATGCATTTAATGAAACTTGAATTAACACGATTAAACCTTTTCTTAAAAAGTGATAATTTAAATGGTAAATATCATTTCATGATTTTGTCGGTTCATTGCTAAAGATCCTTTAATCATTAGAAAAACTTACAACAAAAAGAGAGAAGTTTTCTATATCATTGTGATTTTTTTCCTCTTCCATTTAAAACTGTATAGAAGAACTACATCAAACTTAAAAAAAATTTCACAGAAAATGAAATCATCAATAAAATGAAAAAGCAACCTATCGAATGGGAGAAAATATTTGCAAACCACATGTCCACTAAGGCTTATTGTTTATAAAATATACAAGGAACTCATAGCACTCAAAGCAAAAGAATAAATAATCCAATTTTGAAATAGGCAAAGGAGGTTAAAATATGTATTTTTCCAAAGAAAACATACACATGGGCAACAGACATGAAAACATGCTCATCATCACTGTTTATCATGAAAATGCAAATTAAAACCACAATATGATATCACCTTGCAACTGACAATGGTTATCTTCAAAAAGACAAAAGATACCAAGTGTTGGCCAAGATATGGAGTAAAGGGAACACTGTGCACTGTTGGTGGGATGTAAATCAGTGCAGCCATTGTGGAAGACAGTATGGAGGTTCCTCAAGAAAATGAAAATAGAACTAATAAAAAAAAAAAAAAAAAAAAAAAAAAACAAGGACACCAGGGTGGCTCAGTGGGTTAAGTGTCTGACTCTTGATTTTGGCTCAGGTCATGATCTCAGGGTTGTAAGATTGAGCCCCACCTCAGACTAGCTGGGCATGAAACCTGCTTAAGATTCTCTCTCTCCTTCTCCGTCTGTCCCTCCCCAAACAATTGCACTCTGTCTCTCTCTTAAAAAATAAAAATAAAATAAAATAAATAAAAAATAGAACTATCGTATGATCCATTTATTCAGTTTTGAGATATATATCCAAAGAAACTAAAGCTGTTATCTCAAAGAAATACTTGTAGCCCCATGACATTGCAACATTGTTTACAAAAGCCAAAGTATAGAAACGACCGAAGTGTCTATTGACAGTTGAATGAATAAAGACAATATGGTGTGTATATGTGTGTGTGCGTGTGCGTGTGTGTAAAATGGACTACAATTCAGCAACCAGAAAAAGGAACTTTTGTAATTTACAATAATGTGGATAAAGCTGAAGGGCATTATGCTAAGTTAAATAAGTTATAGTAAAAAAGACAAATACTGGATGATATCACTTATGAATGGAATTTAAAAACAGCAACAACAACAAAAAAAAACACATAACTCCTAGAAACAGAGTAGAAAAGTGGTTTCCAGGGGCTGGGGGTAGGGGAGATAAGGAGAGGTTGACAAAATGGTACAAAATTTCAGTTACAAGATGAATAAAGTCAGAGAATCTATTATATAACCTGATGACTACAGCTGATAACACTGTATTGTATGATTGGAATTTGATGAAAGTGTAGAATTTAAATGTCCTTACCATAGACAAAAAATATGAGATGATAAATGTGTTAATTAATTCAATGGGGGAAATTCTTTAACAAACAATGCGTGTGTATATCAAATCCCCACATGGCACACTTTAATATCTTACCATTTAATTTGTCAATGCTACCTCAATAAAGCTGAAAATATATCATAAAAATATCTTAGTTATGATCTGAAGTTTATTTATTAGTAAAATGATATTTGTTCACTCAGTACTTCCTATCCATTCCAACTAAAATCTATGCAGTATATGCAAGTACATATTCCATTAGCTAATGTAAAACCTTCCAATGGAAATTCTTAGAGGGATTTTTTCACCTTCTTGATTTAATTAATCTTAAAATATGATTATCTAGGCTAGTATTCTTCCATGTATCCCAAAAACAAGGAACAAAAAGTTCATGCCAGTTAGCAAAACTGCACCAGATATCTTACCTGTATGTGTGTGTGTGTGTGTGTGTGTGTGTGTGTATTTTCATGCCTCTGTATTTATTCATTTCTATTCAATTCATCTTTTATTCTGTTTTCTGTCTTTACTGTTGGACACATTTCTTTTCTAAACAAAGTTTATTGACAATTTTTGGATTGTGCATTGTAATTACTGTCAAATGAATTTCAAAGAAGTTGTTTTTCCTTATCCCTTAATTTTCATTTCTTTAAGCAGGATAAGTATTCTGAAGACATCTGTTCATTTCACGGAGTTCCTGAGAAAAGTAGCTAGAGTTCCTGAGAAAAGTAGCTAAAATTTAGTTCTAATACAAAAGAGTTTGTGTAATATTGCAGTATGTGTGTAGGCGGTAAATTCAAGCAAATCCTAGATTTCACTTCAATGTGAAAAGCTTTAAGTTATCAATCTAGGGGCATCTCAGTGCATTAAACCTCTGCCTTCCACACAGGTCATGATCTCACTCAGGGTCCTGTGATCGAGCCCTACATCCGGCTCTCTGCTCAGCAGGGAGCCTGCCTCTCTCCTACTTGTGATCTCTTTTTCTCTATCAAATAAATAGATAAAACCTTTAAAAAAAACTCCATCAATTTAGATTGTTGGATAAAGTAATAATGACCCAAAACTCAATCCTGACCCATTGGAATTAGAAGTAAATTTTGATTCAACTAACAGACACCATTTACCTTGTCTACTTAGCACTTTAAGGTTAATTTTCTCTAATGAGAAAGAAACATTAATGGAGAGAATTTCAGGATTTCAGATGTCAGAATACTTATCTCTCCCATCTGCACAATTAATTGTGATTTATAAAAGTGAATAAATTATTGCGATGATAGTTTGTCTTTTTAAGAGGTATTAAAACTTGGTAAAAAGTAGAAGTTATTATGAATAAACTTCCTGATGAAGCTACAGAGACATGGATTTTAGTAATCAGAAAGTCTTATATATTCTGTTAATTATCATCTTTTCCTCTCTTTGTGCTCTGAGTACAACTGAAGGGCTGGAGGAGTTGATCAAGCACAGTCTTGTGGCTAATTGAGCAATACTGTCTGAATCATTTAATAGTTAATTATTTTTTTTCTTCTGTATTTGACTAAAATTACTCCAGATAGGGTAGTTCTCAAAGATTTATTCAAAATCAGCACTTTTCTAACATGTGAAAGTCAAATGTAATTTTTAAAAAAAGTAAATTAAAAACTTTGTTAAAAGCTTGCAAGAATAACCCATTTCTGCATGTAGGTTTCTTTCAGGAAAATATAATCTTAGTTTTGAAAATTTGCAAATTCAGAGAAAAATGTATATATCAAATTAGAAGACTTTCATTTAAATTATTCTGGTAAAGCATGTAACTTTTCCCCAGAAATATACTTGAGAAAGACTTTTCATACTAGATTTAAAAACTTCTGTTTTCACAGCTTTATTTTTTATTCCAACAAAAGTGACTTTAAACACTATTACATGCTATATGGTGCACTAGATGTTGAAACACAGACTACAATAACACCAGGTCATTGTCCTCAACGACTTCAGAGATAGTTGGAACAACTAGTGTGTAAACACAAGATAACATGCCTTCATCAAGTGATAGCTGAATAACTGTGAACTCTAAGGAGTTATTGATCATGAAAATTATTTGTTTTTCCAAATTAGATGGCTCTTGAAATGAGGGGTGGACAAATAATTGATACTCTAGAAAATAGTATATGGATTTTAGGCATCCTTATATCAGGAAGCAACATATAAACTTGTTTTGTGATTAAGTAATGGTAAGATAAAGCCATGAACAATGTCAAAACAAAGCACCATGTTTTAAAAAAATAAAATTCATATATAAAGCTAAATTATCAATATTAAAATGAAATATAGTATGTTCAAGTATATAAATATATACTACCCTATCTAAAAACTGTTTTAATTCTTCCAACAGGAGCAATGTTATGAGATATTTGGAATTGGCAAACAGATTCTTTAAGGTCCTTTGCTTGTTTACAGCACTACCCAAATGGGAATTAATATCATCATTCATTCTGTGCTTCAATCTTAGGACATTTTAACTTAGTAAACCATACGCATAGAAGAAATCAGAAAAAAAAATTCTGTTTATAATGTAGCACACCCTTGGTTATAGGTCTATTAATAAGAGAGTGGGATATGGTAAAATCAGTGCATTCATTGATATACTTTTAATATTTATTTAAATACTAAATATAATATAATAATGTTAATTAGAATTGCCTGGGGTGTTATTATGTGCCATCCTTTATGCACTTTAATTCTTCACTTCACTCTCCCAAAATAGCTGTAAGATTTAAGTGTAGCAATAAAATACACTGTGAACACAATAGTCTCTATGTGTTTAGAGAAAGGAAGTATATTTTCTTATTTCATGGATATGTCCTTTGCCATAGAGCTTCAAGTATTGTTGTTGTTGTTGTTTTAATAAGCCAGTGAAAGGGATCAGGGGTAGAGAAAAATTTCAGTTTGCAAGTTTGATATAAACAAAGTCAGATGGTCAAAAAAATGTTGTGATGGCTTGAAGTTTTTATTTATTTTTTTTGTTTTTTTTTAATTTTTATTATTTTTTTATTTAAGCTTTTTTTATTTAAACATATAATGTAACCCCACCACCCTCTCCCAAACCCTCTTAAAGTTTTTAAATAGAACTCTCATTCTCATACATTTTTGTAGTTCTGATGAATCCATGTATCTAACATGAATAAATAATAACAATAACAAACAATTACACATCTAATATATACAACATGAATTTTGATAGAACTATAACACTTTGGGATATTTTTCCTTATGATATTCTGAAGTAAACATTCTCCCCTTTTGCCCATATAAATCAACTTCATATACTGAAGCTCCTCTGTTACAGACTCTTTTACCTTCTGTCTATCTTGTATATTTAGTCATATTTTAATTGGTATTCTTACCAGTTTGGAAAACAGAAATTGAATATTACGGACAGAGAAGATTCAAAAATATATTTTTGAGATGAACATTTAGAGAAGTTCATAAATTAACACCATTATTGCATCATACAAAAATAAAATTTTAAAAATGCATACAGATGCAATATTTCAAGGCTGTTAAAGCAGTAATGATTAAAAGTCAAACAAAACACCCTGGTGATTTCATAATAATTTTATACTTTAATCAATTATGTTTTCCTCTTACAGGAAAACATCCTATTATTTCCTCTTATTTCCCTACAGGAAATAAATATTTTTTTTTCTCTAACTATTTTATTTTCCTTTTTAGGTGGTGCAAACATCTACTATTCACGATGTTAAACAAAAATTCCACAAAGAATGTAAGTTTTGTATATAATTTAGAATTTATGTTATAGTTTTCTCAAATTAGCTCAAATGTATCTGTAAGAAAAGTTCCATATTAGAATGGAAAAGTGTATGGAAACCATATATTTTTTTTTTACTTTATTTAAGCTTTATTTAAACATATGATGTAACCCCACCACCCTCACCCAACCCCTCTTCCCCCCACCCCCCTCAGTTTGTTTTATGACATTAAGAGCCTCTTTTGTGGAAACCATATTTTTATAGGAAACTCAGAAATAATATGGTATGTACCTCTTGAATGTGAGTATTTTCATATCTAACTCTAATCTACAATACTCTTAATTTTTCACAAAATTATTTTCTCCTTCATATTTGGACTTTTTTTTATTTTTTTAAATACTTTATTTATTTGAGAGAGAGACAGTGAGAGAGAGCATGAGTGAGGAGAAGGTCAGAGGGAGAAGCAGACTCCCCATGGAGCTGGGAGCCTGATGCGGGACTCGATCCAGGGACTCCAGGATCATGACCTGAGCTGAAGGCAGTCGTTTAACCAACTGAGCCACCCAGGTGCCCCTGGACATTTTTGTTATAACAGGAAATATTCTATTTATGAGACTTTATTAAGACGTTATTAAGAGGTTATTAAGACGTTTCCTTACATATAAGTTAATATAAGGAAAATATTAATCAAAAATTTTACTCCATGTATTTATACTGGCCAAATCTCTTTCACATAGGAATTCTTTATACAGTAAATTAAAACTATATTATTTACTTTTATTAATAGCTAAATTTACCTCATTAAGAACTCTTTGTTATTAGAAATATTTATATGATGTTTATTTAAATTAATTTTTATTTTATAATTTTCTGATAAAGTTTATTTATGACTTAAACATCATGAAAACATCTAAAATTACTATGAAGCAATTTTTATAGACTTTAATCTTTAAACAGTTTTTGAGTCATAGCAAAACTAAGCAGAAAATACAGAGTCCTTATATACCCTCTGCTCTCACACATGCACAATCTCTCCCACCAACATTTCATATTAGAGTAGAACATTTGATGCAATTCATGGACCTACACTGACAAATTATCATTTCCCAAGGTCCATAGTTTACATTAGAGTTCATTTTCGGTGTTGTACATTGTATGGTTTTTGCTAGTGAGCATTTTCATTCTCTTGTATTTAGTTGAACAGTATTTCTTTTCTGAAAATCCTAAAGCCCACAATTTAATGCATCAAACTGTTTAAACAAATAAGGTTGGTAGAATTTTTAATAGGAATAAATAGCATATGCAATATGGAATAGAATTATTTAAAATATGCTTAACCTGTTGAAAATTCTTTGGGAAGGTAGGTTCTAATACTTACCACAAAGACATGTAGGATTTAAATATACAGAAATGAACCAAAAAGGGATTATGGAAAGGAAAAGAGAACAAAACGAGTGCAGAGATCTGTCATGGAATTGATTCTCTCACTTTTAAAATGAAAATAAATATCCCTGTATATTTTTGTCAATACTTTCTAAGTTAGGGAAAACTTTTCCAAACTCCAAATGCATGCCTCATTACATATCTTCATTAATGTGTTATCCTGATTATTTACACAAGTATTTCCAGTTTATCTGCATACTAATTCAGTTGGTTTGAATTATTCCTATCTTTGCATAAAATATGGTTCTCAAACTGATAATTGAATTATCATCTTTGGAAAGACTTAAGCTTATTTAATGGTGTGGTTTCAGAAAGTTTAGATTATAGTAATAAGTAATAGGACATTTGAAAATAATGTTTTTACTATAAAGTAGAAAGTTGCAAGAAAATGATTGTATTTAAATTAATAATGACTGCATAATAAAATGTGATATCTGTTATTGTCTGGAAGAGACAAAATTAATCAAAGTCTAATGCATGTGTAGAAGGAATGTGCAATTACCTTGATGTGTAAGTCTATGATTGCTTGTATAATAGTTTGTAATATATATAGACATACATAACAATCGTAAGAAATCTAAAAAAAAAATTTTTTTTGAGCCAAAAGTTCTGTATGTGGTCTAGAGCCTATTTCTAGTAATAAGTAATGCAGTTTACAGAAAATCTTAGAAATGTCCCATTTCCGAACTGTGTAATTAAAAATATAACATGGGCATACAGGTGGCTCAGTTGGTTGACCATTGAACTACTGGTTTTTACTCAAGTCATGATCTCAGGGCTTTGGGATTGAGCCCAGAGTTGGGCTCTGTGCTTAGTGTGGAGCTTACTTGGGAGTTTCTCTCTCTCTCTCTCTGCCCCTCATGCTCCATAAATAAATAAATAAATAAATAAATAAATAAATAAATAAAATGATTAAAAAACATATGTCAATAATGTGATTAGACTTAATAAATATATCAAGGCTTAATTATTTCTTTTTTAGACTTAATGATTTCTTGGTAGCTATTATTTTATTTATTTTCCTAGCCACACTTCTAATCTTTAACAGCTATATGTAAATTGTGATATTTTCATTTTTTATAAAATGAGTGTTATTATGAAAATTATACCCTTAAAGAAAAATAATATTCTGATAATTATATTTATTATACCATATTTTACGTGGCCCACATGAAAAACTATTCAATATCACTAATCATGAAGGAAATGCAAATTAATACCACAATGAGATCTCACTTCACATCTCTTAGAATAGCTATTATCAAAAAGACAAGAAATAAAATGTGTTGGTGAGGATATGAGGAAATTGGAATCCTTGTGTACTATTTGTGGAAATGTAAATTGGTACAGCCACTCTGGAAAACAGAATGGTGATTCTGTAAAATCTGAAAAATAAAACTACTATATGATCTAACAATTCCACTTGTGGGTATTTAACCAAACAAAATAAAAACACCAATTCAAAAAATAAATGCACCCTTTATGTTCATCAAAGCATTACTTACAATATCAAAGATATGAAAGCATAAGTGTCCACCTAAATGTCCATCAATAGATGGTAGATAAAAAGGTATGGTGTACAAACACACACACTGGAATATTACTCAGCCATAAAAAATATTTGTTTGCCACAACACAGAACTAGAGAGTATTATGTTAAGTGAAATAAGGCAGAGAAAGACAAATACCATGTGATTTTACTTACATATGGACTCTTAAAACCAAAACCAATGAATCAAAAAACCAAAACAGAAAGAGACTCATAAATACAGAAAACAAACTAATGATTGCCTGAGGGTAGGGAAATAGGGAGATGGATAAAATAGGTGAAAGATATTAAGAAGAACAATTCTCCACTTATGAAATAAATAGCATATGGAGATGTGTTATACAGCATAGGAAATATAGTTGACATAAAAGCATTGTATGGAGGTATTATTCTCGAGGTGATCATTTCATAATATATGTAGGTATTGAGTCAGTATGTCGAACACCTGAAAATGATGTATTATGTCTCAGTTATATTAAATAAAAAAAAAGAAATATAGTATTCAAACAATTTTCATTCATTGTATTTTATTTCAAAATCTTATTGGTTTTTAAGTTTTATAAACACAGAACCATTTTTGCTATGTTACATTACAAAGAATTATCTGTAAGTCAATCAAATTGGAGATTCTGTATAATGTATCTACCAAATAATAAAAAGCAAGTAGAAAAGTGGTACTAACACTAACAATTTACAATGGTAAAATTAAACAAAACAAAGTTATATTCTGATTGCCTTAATATTTTACATTTAGGATAATTAAAATCCAATAACATTGAATATCTTGTTAAGTTTCATAAATATATTCAAATAATAGTAGTCTATGTATGTAACTACAATTGTTAACTTTTTTACAAACTTACTTCTTTATTTTCTGAGAATAAATTTTATTGTGATATCTCTGATGCTGTTTATTTGCAAGCCCTGCAGTTATAATAGGACTTATTAATCTTGTAAAGAAGGAAACACAGTCATCAGAGGCCTGGGTTTCCTGGAGGAAGAGTTCTCCTTATTTGTCTTTTATCTCTGTTCTTTTTTCTCTTAGGTGTTTTGACTGATCTTGATTTCTGGTCTCCCTGCAATTTTTTGACTTCATGTTAGCTTTACATTTTTCTTAGTTCTATTTTCAAACTGTCTTTACTGTGATTTTCTTGCCCTGTAAAATGACTATCTTATCCTCTCCCAGGTTTTGTAATTTTTTAGTTCAGCTTTGTTTTAAGAGTCATCTTTTAGATTACCCTGATGATACCACAGCAGTCAGACTAGAGAAGAAATAGAATAGGAAGAAAACCATAATTAAAATATTAGCTGTTAAGAGGGAAAGAACAATGGTTTCATGAAAAAGAGATTCTAATAAAACTTTAAATTAGATGTGTGCACATACATGCATTTCATTTATTTATCTTCTTCTCATTTGTAATCACCAAAAAAATTTATGAAATGCCTAAGCTGCAATACTCAGTCTTTCTGTACCTCCACACATGCCTTTATTCACACTTGTGATGATTGTTCTCGCTTGTATCCTGAAGACTTTCCTAGAGACTCTCAGAGACCATCACACTCATGCCCTATAGGACATGCTCTGTTTACTCTCATTTTCTCACAAAGGTCATACAGAAGAATTAAATCTTGTTAGGGCTGAGCTGAAAAATTAAGAATCATGGAAGTTTAGGTGACACTTTGACTAAAACTATGTAAATATTTCCTAAGATTTCAAGAGATTAAAATATACTCTACGTTAAAAAAACAAACTTGGGGCACCTGGATGGCTCAGTAGGTTAAGCCTCTGCCTTCAGCTCAGGTCATTATCTCAGGGTCCTGGGATCAGCCCTGCACTGGGCTCTCTGCTCAGCACGGAGCCTGCTTCCCTTTCACTCTCTGCCTGCCTCTCTGCCTACTTGTGATCTCTCTCTGTCAAATAAATAAATAAATAAAATCTTTAAAAAAACAAACAAACCAAACAAACTCAGGGCACCTGTGTGGTTCAGATGGCTAAATGTTTACCTTCGACTCAGGTCATGATCCTGGGGTCCTAGGGCAAGTCCCACATCCGGGTCTCTGCTCAGAAAGGTCTGCTTCTCCCTCTACCACTCCCCCCCGCTGCTCATGAGCTATCTCTGTCTTGCTCTCTCTCTGTCAAATAAATAAAGCCTTAAAAAAAAAACAAAACTCAATTACATATTAAAGCTGAGTAGCATAACTTTATTTCATGTTACTCAAATCAAAAACTATTCCATGATTTCTTTATTTTAAATTTAATTTTATTCTTTTTTGGGGTACAATATGACTTTATTAAAACAATTGTTAATATTCTAGAACATTATATGACTTATAAAAAGCCACAGGCAACTGTGTATATACTAATTTAAATCTGTAATGTTATATTTCACTTTGTGGCTTTGATCAATCAACAACCAAAATGTTTGCCAGAATAAGAAGTAATTATAGTGGAAAAAATTCTGCCCAAATGTTACAAGTTATTTTGCTATGTTTTATCACACTGAAAAGTATTTAAGTTCCTATAGTCTAGACTTCCTTAGAAGAGGGATGTATACAATAGCATGGATAAAATAGAAGATATATTAATAAATAGAATTTAAAGATTTTTAAAAGCAAAGGTCTAGTGAATATATTCTTTCAGAACTCTGTCATTACTTGTCTTAGGAAGGAAGCCAAGGAATCTAAAGCAGATATTAGACAATACCATTACTTTACAAATTTGTATAAAGGTAGGATTTCATCTAAATAGTTTAAAAATACATTTTTTTCCAAATCTTTAAAAACTTTTACTGGCTTTGTAACTAAAAGTGATTTGCAATCACAACAAGATAAAGTGCTCTGAATACTATTATAATTTCATGCATAATCTCTAAAAGAATTAGCCATCAATCACTTATTATGAATGATGACTTCTGTGATTGTTTGGTGAAGGAAAATACCATAGTTATAATTAAAATAAATGAGGAAAAAACCTCTAAAGATCTGGTATACATCGGAAGCCATTTTAGCTTTCTTTCTAAGTTAACAGGACTGTATATAAATTTCATTTAAACCAAAGGCTGATGAATGACCCCCCTAAGCATACCTTGTACACTTGCTTATAAATGAGTAGCCTGAGGGAAAACTATCTATTCCATGGGTATCAATCAATGCTCCTACTGCCTCAATTCCTTAACATTAAAATTTGTGATTCCTGTTATATTCTAATCTATAATTTTCTGAACTTTTAAAAGAAGTACAAAGTATATATCCATACAAAAACTCTTCATTCTCCAGAGCACTTTCTTCCCTGTGAAGAGCATGTTTCCTTGGCAACTATCCTAACTTAGGCTCAAATAAAACTCTCTTCCTAAATATGTGTGTGTGTGTGTGTATTTATAATTTATATGTGTGTGTGTGTGTGTGTGTGTGTGTGTGTGTGTGTATACTTTTCTTTTAGGAGAATTCTTCTCCTGAATCTTGAAGTCGATATTGAACAATATGTTCACTAACTAGAATTTAAGTAAAAATTTATATATAAATATAGGTGTGTGTGTGTGTGTATGTGTATATATATATGTATACATATACATATAACACCTTTCTTTTAGTACTGTGGTATATCATGTTGATTGATCTGTGAATATTGAACCAGCCATGCAGTCCGGGAATAAATCCCACTTGATCAAAGTGAATAATTATTTTAATGTACTATTGGATATGATTTGCTAGTATCTCTTGAGAATTTTTGTATCCATGTTCATCAGTGGTATTGACTTGTAATTTTCCTTTTTAGTGGGGTCTTTGTCTGGTTTTGGAATCAAGGTAATGTTGGCCTCATAGAATGAATTTGGAAGTTTTCTTTCCATTTGTATTTTTTTGGAACAGCTGAAGACGAGGTATTAACTCCTCTTTAAATGTCTCGTTTAATTCCCCTGTGAAGCCATCTTGCCCAGGACTTTTGTTGGGAGATTTTTGATTACTGATTCCATTTCTTTGCTGGTTATAGGTCTATTAACATTTTGTATTTCTTCCTGTTTCAGTTTTGGTAATTTGTATGTTTCTAGGAATTTGTCCATTTCTTCCAGATTGCCCAGTTTGTTGGTATATAATTTTTCATAATATTCTCTTATAATTGTTTGTATTTCTTTGGTGTTGGTTGTGATCTTTCCTCTTCCATTTGTGATTTGTTTATTTGGGTCCTTCCTCCTTTCTTTTTGATAAATCTAGCTAGGGTTTTATCAGCTCTATTACTTGTTTTGAAGAACCACCTCTTAGTTTTGTTGATCTGTTCTACTTTTCTTTGTTTCTGTATTATTTCTTTCTGCTCTAATCTTTGTTTAAAACTCTTTTATGTTTAGAGACTCTAAAAGTTTTGTTCATTTAACATTGACAAATCCACAGTTTTAAAGTTGGTGAGATATAAAATCTAATGAACGTTTGAAGAATATTGAATGGGATTCAATCTTTATGTAATAACAAATCGCATAAGATTTGTTAAATGTTTTCAAAGTTACATCAATGTTTATATTTTCAAAGCTTATATCAAAGTTTGTATATAATTGATGAGATTAACCATGTGAAATTTTGATTAATTTGAGCATTTATACCAAACACTTGATGAATAGTTTCTTTCTAGATAATTCATCATAAATATTTTGGATCTTTATTTGACACTAAGGTTTGAACACTTCTTTTTTTTTTTTCAGAAAATTGTAAGTAGTAAATGCTTTTTAATGTTTCTAGATCATGTTTCTTTTTAAATTATCAAAAAAATAGGATTCTGTGACAGTTTGATTTATAGTAAGAAATGGGTATTTGGTTTTCATCCCAGTTTCTGGCACAGAGCTCCTAAAAACCTTGGGATAGCTTAAGTAAAGATAGCAACAAGAATGTCTTTTGTAATGTTAATGAGGCAAATTTTGGACTACACCTAAAAATGGGGGCTTGTTGCCAGGAGGTTTGGAACTTTCAATTTCACCCCCAGTGGTCTGGACAGGGGAAGGTCTAAAGTTTGAATCAATTGCCAAGAGAATTGAATTCAGAGAGCTTCTGGAGAACATGTGGAGATTCAGGAAGTATGTTTTTTTTTTTTTTTTCCAGACAAATCATTGAAGATCTGAGACATTTCTCCATCCTTGTATTCATCCTTCCGCCAGACTCTTCCTGAGTTATATTCTTTCATAATAAACTGGTTATCTAATAAGTAAAATATATATCTGAGTTGCGTTAGCAGCTCTCACAAATTAATGATACTTGAGGAAGGGGTCATGGGAAACTTTGTTTTATAAGCAGTTGGTCAGAAGAACAGGTGACAAACTGGACTTGCAACTGGTATTTGAAGTAATGGAAAGGCAGTCCTAGAGGACTGAACTCTTAACCAGCGGAATCTACTGGTACCTCCAGGTATACAGAGTCAGAATTTAGTTAAATTGTAGAATGCCATGGTGGTGTCCCAACCATAGGTAGTTATGAGAAACCCCCCCTCGCCCCCCTACATGTTGAAATTGGTTGCAAAACCCAAAATAGATGTTTCAAGCCCTCCAAAAGTCAGAAATAATACCACCATAAAATAAGAATGGTATTCCATGAATTTTTCTACTCACCAATTTTTTATGGATTAGAAACATATTTGTCAAAATTGATAAACAACCGTGTTTAAGATAACTAGAGGAAACCATGAAGGGCAAGGAAAATGAAAAGAAAAGCTCTTTCCCTGTGATGTTTATCTTGTTATTGTTTTCTCTCTTTCTTCAAATCAAGGTGTCTCCTTGTGCTCTTCAAACATTATTCCTCAAAGACATAGCTCTGTTAGGTTTCATTACCATCCCTGGGCTGCAGAAATCTATTTTTATTGGAAAATCTATTTCTAAAACCTATAAGCTTTTTTTCCACATAACCGTCCCTTGATAGTTAAAACCTCTAATTCTCCTTCAGATGAATTTCTTCTTGTTAAATTTCATACTTTCTGTCAATGATTACAGCATCATTTTTTGTCTTTTTTGGACATTTGAATCACTTTAAAAAATTGTTTATTAAGTTTAAATTGTCTCTTAGAGTATCCTTCTTCCTTCCTCAGGTTTGCTCATGTTTTTCTAGATTATTTGGGATAGTCTGCTATCTTTACAAAATTCACTAAATCATCATTCTCCATGAAAATATCTGATTTTTCTTAATTATAGTCTTATTTTTAATTGAAATATTATAGCCGACATCAAAGTTGAGTTGTTGCTATCAAATAATGTGCCTTATAATATTTTTGTATGTCTTATTCTAGTTCCTTTGCATTGATGTTTATAGTAAGGAAAATAAATATAGACAACTTTTACCAAATAGTCACTCTTTGTTATTAATATTGTAAGAATATTTCTGTTCAGCAAATATTTAAAAATACAACTTTATGATTATCTAGTAGTGAAGGGTCCATGGACAAAAGGACGAGACTGATACAAAGTGAAGGTAAAGCAGAGCTTTATTTCGCACCAAGCATCCAGAATCAAACTGACTGGCCAGGGCCGCCTCTTACAAAGGAGGCGACCCCTCCTTGCCTTATGGACTAACTTTAAAGGGAAAGGGCCATGTGGTTGAGCCTGGCCACACGCAGGTGGCCAATGAGATTCAACACACAGAGAAAGCTGCACAGTCCTGTTAGGTCACACACAGGTAGCCACTTGAATTACAATGTACCCTATAGCAGCTGTTTGAACTAGCCCTTCACTCTGGTCAGAATTGGCGCTTTAGTTTGGTGCCCAGAAGGCGGAGCCCACATTTTTTGGTGGTTAGGGAGATAGTAGGTGTGCTTTACTGATTGGATGCCTGCACCTGGCCTGACTCGTCCTTGCATCTGGGCTCTGTTATCTCCGCCTGGTCTGACACATCCTGGTACCTGGGCTCCGTTATCAGGGACTGGTCAGCCATATTTTACTGGTTTCCCAGACCTCTTTCTAAGTAAGTTCCTCTGGGGGGCAGGGTGGATCTAAGTTCTCTGCATAAACAACAAAATGGCTGTTCTACTGGGATGGGGTTGCTCTGGCTAAGCAGGCTCTTACAGTAGTATTTTGGCTTTCGTTTTAAAGATAAAATTCTGTAAAAAGATTAGATAACTTGCTCAGGGTCACATAACTAATAAGTGGCAGAGCTGGAATTCAAACTCAGGGAATATGACTCTGTAACCTGTACTCAAACCACTGATCTCCATTGTCTCTATTTTACTGAGTCATAATTTTAAATTATTTTTCCAGGCAGAAGTTCAGATATTACCTGTGTATTTTACTTCAGAAATGTTATCATTATTCCCCATTTGCAAATAGAGAACTAACCTGAAAGCTAGTTTTAGGAATTATGTAATGAATAATATTACTATAATTCTATGCATAGTTCTCATTTGGTTATAAAAATTGAAATCTCTGTCTAATGTCACATGGCACCATGTAAGATCAGCTGTTAAATTTAAAAACAACAGGGACGTCTGGGTGGCTCAGTTGGTTAAGCAGCTGCCTTCAGCTCAGGTCATGATCTCAGCGTCCTGGGATAGAGTCCCACATCATGCTCCTTGCTTGGCAGGGAGCCTGCTTCTCTCTCTGCCTCTGCCTGCCACTCTGTCTGCCTGTGCTTGCTCTCTTTCTCTAACAAATAAATAAAAAAAAAATTAAAAAAATTAAAAACAACAGTTAATAAGAATGAGGATTAATAATGTTAATAAGAATAAGAGGAATGAATGCAAATATTGTTTGAAATTGTCAATGGAATTTTCTTCTGTGAGACTGATCTCAGAAATAGTGATAAATGAACTAAAGTAAAGAGTGAATAACAATCAGTTGAAGAGTGTATCTAGTGCACTCTTTCAGTGTCATCAAAGAAGTTTCTGAAAAACAAACCAAGTCATTTTACCCATGGCCTGTGTTTTATCTATTAGTTGATAACACCATACAAAGTTTCAATGATGTTTATAATTTATTGGACTACTTGTCTCTGAGTTCCCAGAGAGAGCCTGGGGTCAGGGGAGGCTGAGGGGAGTAGGAGAGAGAAGCAAGAAAAGGCAATGGAATTAGAAAACCAATTGTCGTTTCAGACACATAAAGGGATGTATAATTTATTGTGACAGTTGAAATGCATATAATTCTTTGCCAAAAGGCCAGGGGGACATAAACAATGATAAACTTTGAAAGGTTCAAGGAGAATAACTCAAAACAAAGATAACACAGTAGAAAGATTTATGACTTATAGTAAAGGATGATGAGTATTCTCTAAGCAACCTGAGAGGAGCCTCCTGGACAAGGTTGTAGAATTCCTGATCTCTGTATGAAAGAAGCTAGAAAAATGATAAATGTAACCACAGGAAGAAGTGGCAGAATGTTTTTCCTTAAAAAGCTAACTACCAACTCTATAAGTAGTTAGTACTATTTCTATAATAGTTTCCTCAGCAGCATAAATTATGAGTCTTACCAAGAATTTAGATAAAGATATGGAACAATTTGGCAGGTTATTCAGTCTTGGGTTAACAGTCTAGGTTACATTTTGTGAAAGTTATGGGAATTAAGTGCTAGTCCCCCTTCTAGAAATCTAATCACCATAGTCCAGTAAGACCCTTCACTCATGGGCAAACTTCTCACTAATTATATAATATTACAGTTATATTTCAAGATTGAGATAAGTTAATAAATCCCATTAATATTGATGTTCTGAAAAAAATAAAAAAAAATACTAATGTTCTTGTCATTGAAAAAATTCTAAGGAATGTGCTACTTGACACAAAAAAATAGATTATATGGGTCTCCCTGAGCTAGAAATAACAAAATAGATATGTTAGTTAACTGCATCCTAGATGAGTCTCATGGAAAATATTTCAGGAAATGAATGAATTTTTATAAATCATACTTAACCCATTTAAAATTTAATAATTTTCAAAGTACCTCTTCTTTATTAAGCATAATATATACATCATTTTAACAATTTTATTCCACATATTGTCAAGTTTTCTTCAATAAAGAAAGAATTAATACAATTTGAAGCCAAATAATATTTGGTAATTAAAAAAAATAGGAATTTTTTTTTTAAGTTTCCACATGGTTGTCTCACAAAATTATAGTTTAAGTTTTTTTGTATTTTATTTTTTTATATAAGTATTTTATTTGTTTATTTGATAGAGAGAGACACAGGGATAGAGGGAACAGAAGCAGGGGGTGGGAGAGGAAGATTCAGGCCTGGGATCATGATTTGAGCCGAAGGCAAACACTTAACAACTGAGTCACCCAGGCATCCAAGTTTTTTTTGTATTTTCAATTTTATTTAAAAAAAATATATATATTTTTTAATTTTTGCTACTTGAGTAACAAAAAATATTTAATTCAACTTATTTAAACAAATACTCATTATTCTAGTTAATTTATCAGGCATTATGCTGTACTGCTATAGATGACTATTCATTGTCTAACCATCAAGACTTTGTGGCATACAGAAACACATGTGCCTACACAAGCATATACACATAAACAAATTGAATGATTTTCCAGAATTGCTTAATGTTGAATTCATTCGTTAAAAAATAATTAAATTTTATTTTACATTAATGTTAGTAAATGTTACTCTGTGTGGTCACAGATGCTCTCTTCATTTTTTTTTTTTAAGATATATTTATTTAACTATTTGGCAGACAGAGATCACAAGGAGGTAGGGAGGCAGGCAGAGAGAGGTTAGGGAAGCAGGCTCCCCGCTGAGCAGAGAACCTGATGCAGGGCTGAGATCATGACCTGAGCAGAAGGCAGAGGCTT
>ML099565.1:10342-20900 GCA_003697995.1 Taxidea taxus jeffersonii
TTCTGGAGAAGGTCCAGAAGTCTCAGTCTCTGGAATAGAGGACCTCAGTGGATTACCTTCTGGAGAAGGTCCAGAAGTCTCTGCCTCTGGAGTAGAGGACCTCAGTGGATTAACTTCTGCAGAAGGTCCAGAAGTCTCAGCCTCTGGAGTAGGGGACCTCAGTGGACTTCCTTCTGGAAGAGAAGGTCTAGAGACCTCTACCTCTGGTGTAGGGGACCTCAGCAGGTTGCCTTCTGGAGAAGGTTTAGAAGCTTCTGCCTCTGGAGTAGGGGAACTCAGTGGGCTACCTTCTGGAGAAGTTCCAGAAGCCTCTGCTTCTGGAGTAGGGGACCTCAGTGGACTTTCTTCTGGAAGAGAAGGTCTAGAGACCTCTGCTTCTGGTGTAGGGGACCTCAGTGGACTACCTTCTGGAGAAGGCCCAGAAGCCTCTGCCTCTGGAATAGGGGACCTCAGTGGACTTCCTTCTGGAAGAGAAGGTCTAGAGACCTCTGCTTCTGGAGTAGAGGACCTCAGTGGATTGCCTTCAGGAGGGGAGGGTCTAGAGACCTCTGTTTCTGGCGCTGAGGATCTCAGTGGGTTGCCCTCTGGAAAAGAAGACTTGATTGGTTCAGCTTCTGGAGCCTTGGACTTTGGCAGAATACCTTCTGGAACTGTGGGAAGTGGGCAAGCTCCAGAAGCAAGTGGCCTTCCTTCTGGGTTTAGTGGTGAGTATTCAGGCATGGACCTTGGAAGTGGCCCATCCTCTGGTCTTCCTGACTTTAGTGGACTTCCCTCTGGATTCCCAACTGTCTCCTTAGTAGATACTACCTTGGTGGAAGTGGTCACAGCTACCAGTGCAAGTGAACTGGAAGGGAGGGGAACTATTGGCATCAGCGGCGCTGGAGAAACGTCAGGCCTGCCCTTCAGTGAGCTGGACATTAGTGGGGAAGTTAGTGGCCTCCCTTCAGGAGCTGAACTCAGTGGGCAAGCATCTGGGTCTCCTGATATCAGTGAGGAAACATCTGGATTCTTTGGTGTCAGTGGACAGCCATCAGGGTTTCCTGACATCAGTGGGGGAACATCTGGGCTTTTTGAGGTCAGTGGATGGCCATCAGGGTTTTCTGGGGAAACATCTGGAGCGACCGAGCTTAGTGGACTGCCCTCCGGACAACCAGATGTCAGTGGAGAAGCCTCTGGAGTTCTTTCTGGCAGTGGCCCACCATTTGGCATAACCGACCTCAGTGGAGAAGAATCTGGGGTCCCTGATATCAGTGGGCAGCCATCAGGGTTGCCAGAGTTCAGTGGGACAACTTCTGAAGTCCCTGGCCTGGTTTCTGGGACCACAAGTGGCAGTGGTGAGTCTTCTGGAATTACATTTGTGGACACCAGTTTGGTTGAAGTGACCCCAACTATGTTTAAGGAAGAAGAAGGTTTAGGGTCTGTGGAAGTCAGTGGACTCCCTTCAGGGGAGGCAGATGTCTCGGGCATATCTGGGATCATGGATGTCAGTGGTCAATCTTCTGGAGCAACTGACTCCAGCGGGTTGACATCCCAGCCTCCAGAATTCAGTGGCCTGCCAAGTGGAGTAGCTGAAGTCAGTGGAGAATACTCTGGAGCAGAGACTGGGAGCAGCCTGCCCTCGGGAGCCGATGACAGCAGTGGACTCCCATCCGGGCTCCCCACTGTGTCTCTTGTAGACAGAACTTTGGTGGAATCCATCACCCAGGCTCCGACAGCCCAGGAAGCAGGAGAAGGGCCTTCAGGCATTTTGGAACTCAGCGGGGCCCATTCTGGAGCACCAGACGTGTCTGGAGATCACTCAGGGGTTTTGGACCTAAGCGGGCTGCAGTCAGGGCTGCTGGAGCCCAGTGGAGAGCCGTCGAGTACTCCGTATTTTAGTGGGGACCTTTCTGGCACCGTGGATGTAAGTGGAGATTCCTCTGCAGCTGTAAGCACCAGTGGGGAGGCCTCAGGGCTTCCAGAAGTTACTTTAATCACTTCAGAGTTCGTGGAGGGTGTCACTGAACCAACTGTTTCCCAGGAACTTGCCCAAAGACCCCCTGTGACACATACCCCCCAGCTGTTTGAGTCCAGTGGAGAAGCCTCTGCATCTGAGGAAATTAGTGGAGCTACACCAAGGTTCCCCGGGGCTGGACTAGAAGCGTCTTCAGTCCCAGAATCCAGCAGTGAGAAGTCTGTCTTTCCTGAGGCTGGGGTGGGGGCGTCTGCCGCCCCTGAGGCCAGCGGAGGAGCCCCTGAGGTAGGTGAAGCCACCTCCGCCTTCCCTGAAGCAGATGTGGAGGGGGCCTCAGGCCTGGGAGTGAGCAGCAGCGCCTCTGCCTTTCCTGAAGGCCCCAGGGAGGGCTCCACCACTGCGGAAGTACAAGATTTGCCAACCAGCACCTATGCTGTGGGCACAGAGGCGTCAGGCTGGCCTTCGGCCACTCCGATGACATCTGGAGACAGGACTGAAGTCAGCGGAGACCTGTCGGGTCCCACGTCGGGGCTGGATGTTGTCACAAGCTCCAGCGTCCCAGAGTCCGAGTGGATCCAGCAGACCCAGCGCCCTGCAGAGGCGCCTCTAGAAATCGAGTCCTCAAGCCCCTTGCACTCAGGAGAGGAGACCCAAACAGCCGAAACAGCCACCTTCCCCACGGATGTTTCCGTCCCCGCGTCTCCACGAGGGACAGATGAATCAGCACCAACCGCTCCAGGTATGTTCGGGATTTTTTTTTTCTCCTTTCAGTGTGTTTGGGGAGTTCAGACTGTAGTGTAGTGGAAGGCAGCGTCAACTCAAGCTCCTCTACAGGCCAGCTGTGTAGCCTCAGGCAAGTTTCGTAACCTCTCTGAGCCTCATCTGGAAGATGGGAAGAGCACCAGGGACCAGCCAAAAGGATATAAATACATACCGAGTCAGCACTTAGCATCTTGCTTGGCACCCAGAGCACACTTAGAGCCTCGTGCTTGCTCTGGTTGCAGTGGAGTTACACCCCAAGAGCAAGTCTACATGAACCCAACTGTCTGTGCTTGGCACAGGGAGAGAGAAGGGGGACTCTTTAGATAGTGCTAGAAATTCTACTTGCGCCCCTTTCCCATGGAGTTCGTGTGAGAGGAGAGAATGAATTTGATGACGTCTATGCCCAGATATTAACTTCATGTAGGGTTAAGACCTGCACGATGTAAAGACCTGACGGGTCATGCTGGCTGTCCTAACTTTGGTCCGCACCCCCAACCCCGGCACAGGGGCCTCCTGCGTACCACGGTCTCACTTTGACACAATCCAGGCACTGGGCCCAGGAAGCTGATGATTTTCCTTTGCTTTTTGCCCGGGGCTCCCTTGTTCCTCCCTCTGGGCCGAGAGACCTCTCCCAGTCAGAGCACACCCCACCTGAGATGCTGGGGCCAGGTGCCCAAGAGGGACAGAGTCCCCAGAAACATGCTGACCCAGAGCCAGCCTCATGGGCTTCAGGGACTTTGTGCCCCAACCTCAGAGTCTAAGAGGCGAGGCTGCACCTCAGGCCGGCAGCTGCGGTCTTGCTGCTCAGTGTCTCCCTGGGAGCTGCGGCCCCATCAGGTCCCGTGCCGAGGGGCCCATCTCCTGCCCGTGCCCCTCCCCCCCGCCACATTGGCAAGCATTGCAACATAGCTAAGCCCCTCCTCGGCCGTTGGGGGGACAGGCAGGGGAAGAAGAGGGACCCCTTTATTCCCCAGAAGGGGCCGCAGGCAGGAGGAGGTGACCGAGGCCCGCCGAGGCTCAGGCTTCCCAGACCAGGAAGGAGAGGGGCACAGTGACACCGCCGGGTAGACACCTCAGGGTAAACACGGCACATCTCTCTAGAGAATCTAGTCTACGTGGCACTTTTGGGAGAAAAAGTTCAAGTAACTAAACCGGGAAATAGTTCCTTTTTTGTTAAGCCAATGATTGTTTTATGAGTTAAATGCCAAATATGCTTGAATTTTAAAGACAAAATCTGTGACTTTCAGGAAGTGTGGAGCTAGGACATTAGTGGGGTCGAGCCAGTCATGCCTCCTGGGCCCTGGGAGGGAAGCTCCGAGGGGGCTGCCTTGCACTGTGCAGAGCCATCCTGTGCAGGAAAGCCCCTGCACACCCCTTCATGCTCAGACCTGGGTGGGATTTGGGTCCCCTTCTTGACCTGAAGGAAATGACGGGCACTGCCTACCCAGCTGCTGGGGAACTGGACCTAGCCGCGTCCGGCCCCTCGGCACCCACCGCCCTGGGGTCTCTGTTGTTCTCCATGGGTCAAGCAGCCTGCGGGGCAGGTGAGGAGCCCGGGGCGGGGGGGTCCTCTGATTGGAGGTGGCGCCCCAGAAGGAGACAATGAGGATCTGCCTGTGTTCCCTGAACACATCGAGGCCTGTGGCCATAAGGACATTTCCTCTTGCACCATCTGTTAAGGGAACAGATGCCCGGTACCTCCAAGCCCATATTCTCGGGGTAGGTGTCTGCACTGTCCCTGCGCCCTTACCCCAGCCTCTGCCCCAGCGTTTTTCCTAGAAGGGCTTCATTCCTCTGACACAGGCAGAATCAGAGCCATGAATCCTGGGGGAAAGCAGATCTCACGAGACAGCCGGGGCTCGGCAGCTATCGCCCGATAGCCATTACATCATATACAAAGAAAGAATTTGTGTTTGCATATATTTACGTACATGCAAATTAATACCTCATAATATATTGCTCCCATCGTGTAAATATGCTGTATACTTGGCCCTTACACAGAAAAGGGTCCGTGTAAGCAGGTCCTAGGGTGACTACGGATTCACTCTTTGCTCCACTGGGGTAGATCTCTGGCCGCATGGTGGGGCCATGAGTAAGAGCACTGTGGGCCTCTGTGGCCAGAGGGTGGGCTCTCCTCGGGCAGTCAGCCTTACCACCTAGGGGACAGTGTGTCACGGGGCCACGGTGACCCCTGGGACTCCAGCTGCATCCCTCCATCATCCCCCCTGATGGAAGGGCAGAGCCCATCCTCCCTCTGGGTATGGCTGCTGGAGAGCAGCAGGGGCCACCTGTCCCAGGTGATGTGTTCATGGATACTGCCTGAGTCAGAGAGGACCAGACTCGGGGCCCAGCAGGACTTCCGGGACAGCTGCCAGGACTGGAAACCCCTTGCCCTGGTGTTTGTATCTCCTGACACCTCTCTCCCTTTTAGCAAGTCCTTTCTATGACCGTGTGTACCCCCACAGGGCTTTCTGCCCCCACGATTCCTTCCCAGACAGCTCTGTGGGTAGCCTGGCAGTTATCCCCATCTGAAACGACAGCACAAAGAGGCTCGGGTTTGCCTAGCTCCTCCGAGGGAGTCAAATCCAAAACTGGGGTCTTCATTCACTTGTTTAACACACCCCACTAAATAAGAAGCCCCTCTCGAACACAAGAATCAGCTGCTAGTCTTCACTTGGAAGATGAGCTTCAGAGCCGCTAGAATGGAGAGAGGTTTAGAAGTGGGGCTTGGCCAGCCCTCAGGACCTCATTTGTAATAGGCTAAAAGTAGTGGTTCTTAGCTTTAAGAGCTCCTGATGCCTGGAGTCCCACTCCCCCCAGATTCTGATTGAAATGGTCCTGTGGTGTTGGCATTGGGGTTTTTAAGACTGCCCAGGTGACTCCAGGGTGCAGCCAGGGCTGAGGATTAAGAACACCTGTGTGTAGCATCTGGGCCTCCCCCCCCCAAGAGGCATCTATAAAGATTGCTTCCCCTTCCTCATCTCTCACGCCACTGGTTAGGAAAAACTTTATCATCTCTAAAGAGCAGGTGGTAAGGATGCTTCCAGAAGGCCTGCAGATAGCGTCCCACCTCTGCAGGTGACCCACCGTGGTCTTGAGCTAGAACCCGCAAGCACAGGCTATTGAGAGACAGTGCGGGTCGGTGTTCTCCAGGCCCCAGAAGCAGCAAAATGTAGCATTATTCCTGTGGCAGTATTTGAATACTCGGGGTAACCTTCCACCTAGTAAATGAGGCCGGAAGCTGTTATGTAGCCCTTCAGAGAAAATACGTGACAGTTGCCATCATCTTGCTAAGTCAGCATTCCGTAAGCAAGTTCTTGATAAATGAGTCATCTACACTCTTGACGTCGAAATGAACATGTTTAGTGAATACTCAGATTTTCTAGCGATTGAAGAAGGAGGGCCACCTCCCCCATTCTGATCCACTTAAAAAGCAGCAACCCCCCCCACACACACACAGACACCTCTGTTGCTGACATTTGTTGAGATTTCTGGCTCTGAGATTTCAGTCCCCCTTAGACTGACCTGGGTGCTTTTAGCTTTTAAGAAGCACCGTGCCTGGGTTCCACCTGGAGCTGCCCCAGCGGAACTGGTCTGAAGAGGGATTCTGGCATTGGCAGTTTAAAAGATCTTTTAAAAATTTTTGTTAACTACCACAGTGATTCTGTTTTGCTAAGGTTGAGACATTCTGTTCTAATCAGATCTCAACATCCAATTTTCCAGCAATCACTGGTGCTGGGTGGATTTCTCTAAACTCGTGGCTTAGAAGGGCACGAACTCAGAATTCAATCAGCCTCTTTTCCGTCTTACTGCCATTCTTTGTTTTGTACGCTTGAGGCTCTGATCTATGATCTGACACTGTCTCTTCCCCTGGAACAGGGAGGTTGGAATTTCAGTGAAATCTTAGCCTCAGGGGGAAGGGAGATGTTGTCAAAGCAAGTGAAAATACAGGGTCACAAGTGCAAATACAAATCACACCTTCATGACTTGACATGACCGACAAGTCAATGGGCAGATTCGAACAGGGACTAGTCGACCCTTGAACAGCACCTGGGGGTTAGGGGTGCCAGCCCCCCACAAAATTGAAAATCTGCCTGTAAATTCTGACTCTCCAACTACTTAACTACTAATAGTGTCCTGTTGACCCGAAGCCTTGGTAATAGCAGAAAGTCAATTAATACATAGTTTATATGTTATATGTGCCATCTACTGTATTCTTATAATAAAGTAAGTTGAAGACAAGAAAATGTTATTCAGAAAATCATAAAAGGGGCGCTCTTGGCCGGCTCAGTAGGTAGAACATGTGACTTTTGATCTCGGGGTCATGAGTTCAAGCCCCATGTTGGAAATAGAGCTTACTTAATTTAAAAAAAAAAAGAAAAAAATCATAAGAGAAAACACGTTTACAGTACTATATTATAAAAAATCTGCATATAGTAGACAACACACAAACCCATTTTAGTTCAAAGGTCAACTGTGATTGAATTTAAGATGCATGATATTAAACTTACATTCAGGACCAAACTTTAAAAATATAAAAGACTTGATAGTATAATTATGGCATATTGGTTAACTTAATTATGTTTATTTAAAAGCGGATTAGAACTGACAAATATGTTCTTATAAACCTTCTGTCAATTGTGTTACACCAGAAAGCAAGTATATTGACTCAGTTCTGGCCATCTGATTGATCCTAGGTCTTTGCAGGTTGTAGGACATCCACTGAGTTAAGAAATTGTCTCTGTGCTTCTTCTTCTTTTTTTTTTTTTTTAATTTATGACAGAGAGAGATAGCGAGAGAGGGAATATAAGCACAGGGAAGCTAGAGAGGGAGAAGCAGGCTCCCCGCCAAGCAGGGAGCCCAATATGGGCCTCGATCCCAGGATGCTGGGATCATGACCTGAGCTGAAGGCAGAAGCTCAACGACTGAGCCACCCAGGCACCCCATCTCTGTGTTTTTTGAGGGGACTTTCTTCCATGTTTGTCCAGGAAAGTTATGTCCAAGGTCACCACATACAGCTGCACAGGCTGTGCACTGAACAACTTGAATACCATTCATATATTCTTTTATGATTGGCAACCCCTTTGGTTGGGTATCCTTTGAGTAAAAGTACCTGCTGTCTTCATTCAGCCTTTTTCTATGAGCCAAATAAACTCTCTTGTTTGGAGGTCCTAATCTCTGACATAAGCAAAAGCCAGTCAAGGCCTATTCAGAGTGGAGGCCTGAGCTCCCCAATTCAGATGCCAAAGTGATTATTTGGGAGTATCTTATTGCCCTCGCCTGTACCAGGGGCTCTCAGTTCTTGTCTCCTCTAAGTTAGGGCCTGGTTCAGGAAAAAATCATCCCTTTTGGTTATAGTAGTGGGAAGAGAACTCAGAGTTCTGACCCTCCCCAGGGTCTCCCTGGTTAAACAACAGGGAGCTTTTGGCCTGGTGCAGCAGAAATGATAGTAAGATACTGAGATCCAAGACTTCAGTGACCCTCTCCCTTCACAGAGGACAGAGGCCCAGCTTCCAGCCTCATTGTCTGATCCTTGCCTCTGTCTCTTCTGGTCTGTCTGCCCAGCTTACCGGTGTGGGCAGGCTACGTCTTTTGTTTCCTTACCTGTACTCTAGGGCACATGACATCTGTGCCTGGGGCTGCTGGAAGGGTAAAGCGCGTGGGAGCCATACTCTCTGGCTCAGGGAAGATTCGTGAGAGAGATCGGTTCCTTCTCTTTCCTCTCTTCCATGCAGCCTGCCCATTGCCCAAAGCCCTTCCCGTTCCTCCATCTGCTGGCAGCCTGTCTAGGTCCCCACCCTCTTTGTGCTCAGCCCAGCTCACCTTCTCTCATGGTTCCAGAAGACGAGCAACATCCCATTTACCCTTCACAGAAAGAGGTATGGGCACTGCAAGGCCGGAGGGAGAGGAGACGAGGCCTGGCAGATGTGAGCATCTCACGAGAAAACCCCACACAGAACGCCAGGCCCCCTTCCTACAGCAGAAGGCCTCTCTCCACTGCCCTGCTGGCACCCATAGGCTCTGTGGTCTTCAGCATTTTGGTCCTCCTTCCCTTCTCATCTGTGAATCCTGGACCTTGCACAAAATAGCTTCTGAACCCGGGAAAAGGTGCCCTGAGTTTTGGGGACCGTCTCTCCCCTGCAACCTTTTCAGATAGGGTGCCAAAGCCAGGAGGAAAACAACACGCCCCCCCTCTCCACCCCCCCGGGCTCTGGGTCTCTGGGCCACCAGGGGGTGAATGACGTGAAATAAGCTTCTGGGACAAGGGAGGCTACCTGGCCTGACCTCCCCGGGGCCTCCACCTCCCCTGCCCCTCCCCCATGGTGGGGTTGCCATCCAGCTCTTCGGCCCACAGGCCACTCCTGTCCCCTGCTCTCTACAACTGCTTTAGCGCCTCCGTTTGCTTAAGCCCCCCTCGCCCGGTGCTTCCCACATCCCATAATGACGCTAATGGACACAAGAGAACAGGGGCTCCCGTTGAGTAGCCCCCAGCTTCCGCCTGGCCCACCGGCCTGACATATTGCTGCTACTGCTGCTGCTGGGAATCCAAGTGCATGCTGGGAATCCAAGTGCATGCTGGGACTCCCGTCAGTTCCTCCATGCATTTTGGTTTTGCTTGGAACAGTTCCAACCTTGGAACTGTTGGTGTCTAATCCGTGGCGCACGCTCCCTGAGATGAAGCTACGAAGTCCGTGGGAACAGAAAGATGCCTGAGGACCCAAGATTTTCAGGCCACCACTGCCCAAACCTAACTGGTCCGGAAGACGTCTACTACACACCAGCTAGCGAAAAGGATCCACAGGAACGTGCTTTTGCCTTCTTAAGAGGGGATGGACTTTAAGGTCTAATCTGCTGTCCTGAGAGGTGGGAACTAATCCTGGAAGGTGTTTAGGATGCTGATCACATGCACACCACCCATGGACATGTCGGGTCCTGAAGGTTGTGTGAACACAGCTTCATACACCAAGGCTTAGCCTTATATCGTGATGCCCCAATGGCCAGTGGCACCCATTCATTGCAGAATATCTTACTGATCTGGGAAGAAGAGCTTCACAATACCTTCTATCATGTTCCTAGGGGAAGGTATCCAGAGAAAACCAGCAGGAGCCTTTGTAGTAGAAATATGAAGACAGTAAGAGATCCCAGGTTCCTGGCTTCTCAGAAAGAGGCAGAAAGACCGGATTAGGGGATTCACTTCTCACCTTGGCTGATGGATGAAAAATGGAGGCCAGTGGCTTACCAGTTCCAGTCCCACAAAGAAGTTGGATCAGAAAGAACGTCTTGGGCCAGAAGAACGGAAGGGAGGAAGAGTCTGCCTGGGAAGAAGAGGTTGGTGGGGACCTGCCTATACCCCAGGGTGGTGGCTGGCCACTTAGTAAGTGGCTCACCAGCTTCAAATCTTAGTCTCCCACTGGCTAGAAAGGAACCTGTCTGAAAACTGTGACTCACTGGAGATGTCCACATTCTAGGGCCCTAAGCTGGAAGGAACATGGGAAAATGTTGGGTTGGTTTCTCCTCCTTTCCCCAGGAGAATGATGCCAGCTTCGCCTTTATAAAATACTCTGGAATCTGATTGACAGAAGACAGAAGTGTCTGTGACTCCCAAAGATGGACTGAGTCTTGGGCAGATAGCCCCTGCTGCCATTTTCTCATGGTTCTGTACTCTCCAGACCACGTCTGGCTTGTTTGTGCCTTGCCCTGTTGCCTCAGTTCGTAACTACAGAGGAAGATCGGAAAAGAACGAGCTCTAACAAACTCCAGGCACTTGGCTTCCAGTACCCTTGCTCACCAGCATCATGTTGAGAGCCAGCCCGACACAAAGCCTCTCGAAATATTCACAAG